>CAUYLG010059063.1:0-82709 GCA_963573385.1 Cacajao melanocephalus
TATTTTGCAGAAGTTATGCATCAACACTTCATCCCTTCCCTCAGCTCAACAGCCTCCAGGTGAGAGGTGAAACGTGTATGGGCTCAAGCTCAAAATGGCCATGGTACAGTTAAGCACCGTGAATGGGAGCGATCCCCACACTGAGGGAGACCCACGAGGGAGGCTGCAGGCCCCTGGGCTGGCTGCGGTGGGGTTTTATGTCCCTCAGCTTGAAAGTGCAGGAGAAGTTGTTGTCGCGGGGGTGGGGAGAGATGGCATGGCTGAGGAGAGGGCTCCTGGTGAGAGCTGTGGCTTTGGTACAGGTGCAGCCAATCCCCACATCCCCTCAGGGAGGTGACTGGGGGATGAATACCCTCCTCCTGTTTGTCTTCCACCCTGGGATCTTCCACCAGGGTCTTGTCCTGGCTGAGCTCAACCAGAATCTGGAGAGAAGAAAGCCTCGTCATACGCAGGTCAGCCATGCTGAGCTCAGGGCATGGCAGAGCAAGGAGAGAGGACAAAGCCCGTGGGAAATAGAGAAGTTCCTCTTCAAAGTTTCCTTTCTTGTTCAAGAAAAATTCATAAGTGTTAGAAATAATAGTTTGTTTTAAACACTTTCTTCAAAAGCCTTCTTGCCTTTTTGCTAGAAGCCCTATCCTATGTAGTGGCTAGACATGCTTACAGTAACAGAGTACATTCTATGTCCTTGTGCTTTAACCAAGATATCTGTACTGGACGTGCTCACAGGCGTGTCCCAGCTGGCAACCTATGCCCCTTCCTTATTTGGACTTCCTTTTTTTTTGCTCTCCATTGCTTTTACCTGTTTAGAAAAGTTTCAAGTTATTAGCCAATCAGGTTTTACTTTAGATTGTAACATCTGGCTTCAGCCAATGGAGATCAGACACAGCAATAAGGACAACCCCAAATGCATAAGAAATAAATATGTCTGCTTTCCTTTGTTTATTATACTCTCATGGCAGGGTTGCTAAGGGGAGTACCCTTTCTGCAGGAAGTAAAAAGAATTGCTTTGCTGACATATCGTTTCTCCCAGTACTAATTTTCCTTTGCGGCACCAAAAAGAAAAATCTTATATATAACAGAGCCCTGAACAAAGAAGTGCAAAATATCCAGCACGTGGGCATTCAGGTGAAGACACGGTCAAGGAGACTTGTATCTCTATATATTCATATACATGCTTGCAGTGCATACGTTGTTTCTGGAATGATAAAAAAAAAATGGAAGACACTTCTGAGGAGGAGAAGTTGGGAAGAAGGCTGCCTACGTCTCATTATGTAACTTTTTTCTACTGTTTGATTTTCACTTGTGCATTTATTGTGTATTAAGTCCACCCATCATCCAATCATGAACAAGAATTGATGTCCAAGTGCTTCGGGCTTGGGGTGTAGCCAATAGGGGATGCTTGTGAGCTTGGCTGTGCCCATCATAGTGCCCCCATCCTGGCCACAGTGATTTGCCCAAGAGGGATGGCACATGACCTGCACTTGACTGATGAGAGCTTTTTCTGGGTTTTTTGGCCTGGTGCTGGGAGGCAGAGGTCTTTTTCTTCTTCCTCTGATTAAGAAGCTTATTGGGGTCTGGGCACGGTAGCTCATGCCTGTAATACCAGCACTTTGGGAGTCCAAGATGGGTGGATCACCTGAGGTTGGGAGTTTGAGACCATCCTGACCAACATGGAGAAACGCTGTCTCTACTAAAATACAAAATTAGCTGTGGTGGGTGGTGGTGCATACCTTTAATCACAGCTACTCGGGAGGCTGAGGCAGGAGAATCACTTGAACCCAGCAGGTGGAGGTTGCGGTGAGCCAAGATCACACCATTGCACTCCAGCCTGGGCAACAAGAGTGAAACTCTGTCTCAAAAAAAAAAAAAAAAAGCTTATTAGGATGTGGGTTTAGCGCTAGTAGGTGCTAGCAGTCACTAACACATGTGACACTATTATGTTGAAACATGTTAGCTGCTGATAATCTCAAATTTTCATCCCCCAAATGGCAATTTCATCTAGTTCAACCCCATAAATGCCAGGCCTCAAGGACAGCGGATTATACAGGGTGTGTTAGGGATTTGGGGGCTGCCTTAGAATTCAACATGCTTTCCATATGCTAACTCATTTACTCTTCATAGCCGTGTTATCAAATGGAATTTTTAGTAATTAACCTCATTCTATAGATGGGTAGTGATAAAGAGAGAATAATTAAGTTCCTAGTGCAACACCACACAATGGTCCTGCTTGCCCGGCTCTCCCAGTCTGTTGTGAGCCCAGCATGGAACCTGTCTATAGTAAGGGGGGCAGTGAGGAGGAAGGAGGGCAGAGTGGTAGGGTTCCCAGGAGCTAGGATCCTGGTTCTCCTCCTCTCTAAGGCCAGCACCACCTCAGCTCAGCTCTCAATTTAGACCCACCAGGCAAGTCTCCCGCCAGGCTTACACAATATCAGGGTGAATACCTTTGCAATTGATGTGAAGGCCTTTGCAATTGATGTGACCTGACTTCTAAATCAATCATCTCTATGGCTGTAGTCAGTTGAATAGTGAGTGACTCCCAGAAGGATGATGTGTCCATGTCTTAACTCTGGAACTTACAAATGTGGCCTTATTTGGAAAAAGGATCTCTGTAGATGTAATTTATTTGAGGATCACAAGATGAGAGCATCCTGGATTTAGGGTGGACCCTAAATCTGATAACTGGTGCCCTTTATAAGAGAAAGGCAAAGGGGAGTTTGAGACACCGACACAGGGGAGAAGGCCACGTGAAGAGAGGGAGAGATTGGAGTGAGGCTGCCGTCATTGAGTGCTTGGAGCCTCCAGAAGTTAGAAGACGCAAGGAAGGACTCCCTCCTAAAAGCTTCAGAGGGAGCCTGGTCCTGCCGACACCTTGATTTTGGACTTACGGTCTCCAGAACTGTGAGACAAGAAATGGTTGTTGTTTGAAGCCACCAAGTTCATGGTGATCTGTTTCAACAACCCTAGGAAATGAACGCACTTATTACCTCTTTTCTTGCAAACTAAGTATGAAGGGGGCACCAGAGATGGGACAGAGCCCTGAAGCAAGACCTGGGTTTGGTTTTCTTTTGATTCCAAAAATAAAAGCCCTTTAAGGAATCAAGAGTGGGGGAGAGGTTGAGGCTGAGGAAAGTTGAAGAACAGTGAAGGAATCTTGGCTCATCTGGAGGATCATAGAGAGTTCTAGAATGAAGAGAAGATAGATCTGCTCTAGAAAAATTGTCTGGCTGGGTGCAGTGGCTCATGCCTGTAATCCCAGCATTTTGGGAGGCTGAGGCGTGTGGATCTCCTGAGCTCAGGAGTTTGAGACCACCCTGGACAACATGGCAAAACCCCATCTCTACTAAAACACAAAAAATTAGCTGGGTGTGCTGGTGCACACCTGTAGTCCCAGCTACTCGGGAGGCTGAGGCACAAAAATTGCTTGAGTCCCAGAGATGGAGGTTTTGGTGAGCTAAGATTGCACCACTGCACTCCAGCTTGGGCTACAGAGTGAGACTCTGTCTAAAAAAAAAACAAAAACGTTCTAATTTCTACAGGTTTTCTATGAGTTTCTGTGGCAGACAGAATCCTAAGGTGGATTTCAAGATTCCATCCACTGGTGGACACGCCCCATTGAATCTCCTTCCTTGAGTGTGGGTAGATCTGTGTACAGTCGGTACACAGCAGGACAGTACACGGTGGGACAATTACCCCCTCAACTGTGTTCAGTGATGTGACTCAGATGTAGCAGACTAGAAAGGGATTCTCACACTGGCTTTGAAGACATGAGCTGTCACCGTGAGCTGGGATTTGACAGTGACCTCCCACCAACTACCAGCCAAAAAATGGGACCTCAGCTCTGCACTGTCAGGAGCTGAATTCTGCCAATGACCTGGATGAGCTGGAAGCGAACACAGAGCCTCTGCTGAGATTGTAGCCCTGGCCCACGCCCTGATGAGGTTTCTGGCCAGGTGAGCAGAGAACTCAGCCAAACTGGGCTTGGACTCTCCACCCATGGAGAAGGTCAGATGATGAATATGGATCATGTTGCTAAGTTTATGACACTTTGTTATACAACAATAGAAAAGGAATGCAGTTTCTGACCAAAGTTCTTCCCAAATTATAACTAAATAGGAGCAGCTGAGCTTGAGCCTTGGTTTTGTGCTTTTTTGCTGATTTGGTGGTTTTTTTTTTTAATGGCCCAGTATTAAAAATGGGTGTATATTTTAATGTCATATTTTGAGACAAATCAGGCTGAGGCAGGTGGATCACGAGGTCAGGAGTTCAAGACCAACCTAACCAAACATGGTGAAACCCCGTCTCTACTAAAAACACAAAAATTAGCTGGGCATGTTGTGGGAGCCTGTAATCCAGCTACTTGGAAGGCTGAGGCAGGAGAATCACATGAACCTGGAAGGCGGAGGTTGCAGTGAGCCAAGATTACGTCATTGCACTCCAGCCTGGGCGAGAGAGAGACTCTGCCTCAAAACAAAATCAAACAAACAACAAAAAGTTTAAAAGTCTCTAAAGAAAATAGAGAACAGATGAGCAAAAGTCAATTGTTGGTTAAACATAAATGTGTTCTAGAGGAGAAATTGCTTGGTTACTATTGTTGGTATGGCCAGCAGCTCCCCTCAAAAGCCCCTCAGGTGGCTTCGTAGCAGGAAACCTCCAGAGAGACATCTTTCTAGGGATGCCTTTCCCTGGTACCATCTAGAGGGCAGAATTCTAGCAAGTTCCGCTAGCATGGCACCACAGCCTCTTCTCTGCAATTCTGCAAGCGACAGACACACCCTCTTCAACAAGACCTGGATCTCAGCCCAGGGCTGGGGGATTTCTCTGGGTGTACCATTCCAGTCTGTGGGGTAATGTCTATTATTCATATCTGCTATTCATATATTCTGTAAAATTTTTCTTTACTTCTTGCCAGCCAGTTCCTGTTGTAGTTACTAATTATTTATATAAAACTTTCCCTGTTCAAATCACGCTGTCATTTCTGTCTCCTGATTGGACCCAGACTGATGCACTGTTCCCAGCAGCAGGTGGCACTGGGTGCCAAGCACCAGGTGATAATTTCAGAGAGCGGAAGTGACACAGCCCTGTGTCTAAAGAGTAAACATAATGCCCAATTAAATACTTGAGAAGAGAAGCGAGAAGTATAAAATAAAATAAAATAAATAATAATGCCCAAGTTAAGCAGACAGAGCACGGGGCTACAGGGTAAGGGTTCCAGACCTGATTCTGCAACTAAGTATGGGATTTGGGGAGGATTGCCCAATCACTCTGTTTCCTCATCTGTAAACTATGGAAGGTGATGGACTCAGAGACTTTCTATTAGTTAGAGTAAAGCTAAGCTGCAGTAACAAAGTAACCAATTACACGGTGGCTTAAAGCAGATAGATGTTTATTTTCTCTCAAATACCAGCCCTCAGATGAAGGGTCCTTGGTGATAGAACTGCTCTGCTCCACATGATCACTCAGGGATCCAGGTTCCATCCATCTTGTTGCTTTGCCATCACATGGACTTTCATCCTCATCTGCATGGGTGCAGTTCATGGGAAGGTGAAGAGCAGGGAGGAGGTCAGTGTCTTAAGACCCAGACTTAGGAGTGGTGTCTATCACCGCCACTCACATCCCAGCAGGAGGTGCACTTAGTCACGTGACCACACTGAATTGCGTGGCAGGTTGGGAAATGGAGTCTCTAGCTGAGCAGCCACATGCCCGGCCACACTTTGATCACACAGAAGAAGTGAAAGCAGATTGGGGGGCAACTTTCAATGTCCTCGACCCCTGTTCCAGCTCTGCCAGACCCCTCTATGTGTTATGAAGCGTGACAGACACCATTTAGGTAAAGAAGGAAAACATCCCTGGCAAGGTGGGAAATACATGCGTCATCATTCTGCTTTTGCATTTTAGAATCAAGATCTGAAGATCTTGCAAAAAAAAGTGCTGGAAAGTAGGAAGGTGGCAGATGTGACCAACAAAACAGTCCTTGTGCATCTGCTAGAGAATACAGATTTTTTTTTTCCTCTCCAACATAACAAATTAGAATCCATCTGGGATTTCAGAAGTCTGAGCTAAGGTTTCCTGGATCTGTTTGCATGTGGAACAATGATGAAAAGAAGAAAATGATAAGTCAGTTTTAAAGAATTTCTTTTGTGTTTCAAGTGGAAAGAAGGCTTGATTTTTTTTTTTTGCATATTACTCTGGTGTAGAAGAATGGTGATATTTAAAGAGTTAGAAAGAATAAGCATTAAAATGAAGACATGAAAATAATCCCCTAATTGTATTTTTATTTGCTGGGCACTAAGACCTTAAAAATTGGCCGGGCACAGTGGCTCATGCCTATAATCCCAGCACTTTGGGAGGCCAAGGCGGGCGGATCATGAGGTCAGGAGTTCAAGACCAGACTGGCTAACATGGTGAAACCCCATCTCTAATAAAAAATACAAAAATTAGCTGGGCATCATGGCTCATGCCTATAATCCCAGCTACTTGGGAGGCTGAGGTAGGAGAATTGCTTGAACTGGCACCCGGGAGGCAGAGGTTGCAGTGAGCTGAGATTGTGCCACTGCACTCCAGCCTGGGCTACAGAGCGAGACTCCATCTCAATAAAAAAAAATCATAATGCATCTAATTCTCATAAAAATATGTTAAAATAAGGACCATCATGTCCATTTTAAAGAGATGAAATGGAGGCAGATAATTTATCTAAAGTCAAACAGCTAATAAGTCTTGGATCTAGGAGTTGAAGTTAGATCATTTGGCTTGAGTCTGTCAGAGACCTGCAACCCTTTTCTGTAATGCATCAGAATAGTAAATCTTTTGGGCTTTGCAGACATGCAGTCTCTGCTGCAACCACTCAGCTCTGCTGTGTAGCATGAGAGCAGCCACAGACAATGTGAAAATGAGTCAGTGTGGCCGTATTTCAATAAAACTTTATTAATGAACACTAAAATTGAAGTTCATAGAATTTCACGTCACAAAATATTGTTCTTTTTGAATTTTTAAAAACTACTTGAAAATGTAAAAACCATTTTTACCTTGTGGGCCATTGTTTGCTGACACTGGGTCTATGCAATTAACTTTGACCTTCTTCAGCATGTAAAGAGGTTAACCCACATTTATCAAGTGCCACTGCCACCAGCACTGTGCGGGGTGCTCCGTGTCCTGGTCCACGGACTTGCTGCCTTCATCGAGAGGTAGCTCCTGCTGCCATTATTCACATTTTATAGATGAAGAAAGCATCTGTAAGTGCCTCCTGGCCAGCTGCGTGGAACAAGGAAACACAGCCGGCCGGGAACTGGGCTGACATCTGTTGATGGGCAGGAAGGAAGGATTTGGGTTGGCCATCAAGACCTCTCAGGACCTGAGGAAAAGGATGGAAAACTTAGGAGCCAGATGGCAGATGGGCAGATATTCCACGAGGATGGCAGGAAGAGGACATGTACGCTTAATATTCCAGAAAATCCTCTGGCATAAGGCCAGGCACAATGGCTCATGCCTATAATCCCCGCACTTTGGGAGCCCGAGGTAGGCAGATCTATTGGGGTCAGGAGATCGAGACCAGCCTGGGCAACATAGTGAAACCTTGTCTCTACTAAAAATACGAAAATTAGCCGGACATGGTGGCAGGCGCCTAAAAGCCCAGCTACTTGGGAGGCTGAAGCAGGAGAATCACTTGAGCCCAGGAGGCAGAGGTTGCAGTGAGCCAAGATCACACAAGTGCACTCCAGCCCCAGTGACAGAGTGAGACTCTGTCTCAAAAAAAAAAAAGAAAGAAAGAAAGAAAAAGACACTCAAAATCCTCCGTGGTAAAACTGTTGAAGGAAGCTTTGGTCAGCAGTGCGTACATGGGGCACACGCATTGCTGCACCTTCTTATACTGCCTTCCTTCTGCTTTGGTCAGATGGTGCTCTCTTTCCATGGGTGTAGCCAGAGATGTCGAGGTGCTGGCTGCTCAGAGGGGCGTGGACAGAGAGGCCTGGGGTCCTACCAGCTTCATGACTGCACATGCATGGGCCCTGCACTGTGTGTCTTTGGAGAGGATCAGTGTGAGCTCTTTTCTGAGCCTCTGGCTCCCAGTTTCCCAGTTCCTCTTCTGTATTAGCTTCCTGGGGCTGCCCTGACAAAGTATCATAAACTCAGGGGCTTCCACAATAGAGATTTATTCTCTCACAGTCCTGGGGGCTACAAGTCCAAGTCAAAAAGTTGAACTTCTAGCTTCTTGGACTTGATTGGCGGGGCCACAGTTCCTCTGAAGGCTCTGAATGGGGTGGAGTGGGGGAGGTCTTTCCTGCCTCTTCCAGCTTCTGGTGACTGCTGGCAACCCTTGGCATTCGTTGGCCTGTGGGCGCATCACTCCAATCCCTGCCTCCCTCTTCACATGGCCTTCTCTGTGTGTACCACTGTGTATCCTCGCGTCTTCTAAAGGACAGCAGTCGTTGGATTTAGGGCTCACCCTACTCTGATATGCCCGCATCTTAATTACATCTGCGAAAGCCCTGTTTCCAAAGAGGGTCACATTCTGAAGTTCTGCCTGGACATGAATTTTGGGGTGGGCGACACTCTTCAACCCAGTACACCTTCCTACCCAACTCTTGCTAGATTTCCCATGCCTAAAAGAAGTGCTGATCTGAGAAAATAAGAATTGTTTTCTGCTTACCTCAGGAGTGAGGGAAGATGGCAAAATGGCACGGTCAATTTTGGGGAGAATATGTAGTGTGTTGTAAAGATATGTCATAATGATGAGGATGATGTTTTCACCAATATTTGCAGCCTCTTGTCCACACAGAAGGATTAGAAAGATCAATACCTTCGATATCAGCACATTTTAGCACGCTGTTTTTATTGTTATCACGATTTTCCTGATGTCCCTGTTTTTGAGGTGGTTGCTATAATTATGGTAACTTGTGTGGATATGTGAGAAAGATGTTACAAATAATTCAGCTATAAATCAGTCACTTTGGAGTGTGTAGCAGCTCTTTCGAGTCCCCAGCGTATAAGGGAAGGTGACAGTGATCTACAATGACTCTTTCCATGCATCCAGGCAGAAATTGAGACTCGGAGAATTGAAAGACTGGTGCAATTTCTGCGAGTGAGTCAGAGCTAGAAAAATCTTGAGCCCAGTCCCCGAGATGTGATGACTATTCTCTTTCAAATATTTTTACAGGATTAGGATGGGGACTCAGGCTTGGCTCAAACTTCCCTCCACGTTTTTAGGTGAGTGGCTTTTAAACTGCCACTGGATCACCGCATGCCTGCTTGGCAGAGCTGCAAACATGGGCTGCAGAGTGCACGCCAGCACCCTCCTCTCTGGAAGTGGAGCGAGAACAGGGTGGGGGGAGGTGGGGCCGCCACACCTGCTTCCCTGGAAACCCGAGGGAGAGCACAGGACACCAGGCTGGGACTTGGCTGGTGGCTGTTTCGGGGGCAGCCCCGCCGACTCTTCAGGGCCACCCTTGTCTGCCGTCCCACCTAGTACCTCTTTCCTGGGCGCCCTGGGAGAGACTTATTACCTGATCTCATGTCCCTACTGTCTCCTCTCACTGAATGAATGCACAACATGGCTTTGCGGTAATAGGCTGGGACATGTCAGCTCTTCAGGAGAGCTTGGAAGACAAAAAATAACCCATGTCCAAGCATGGGAGGTTCTAAAAATAAGAACATCTTAGCTTCCACAAGAGCAGATAAATGAATAAATAGGCCATAAACCAATGTAATTATTTCGGCTGGGGAATTTATTTTCTTTTGATTGTCCCCTGGAGCTACAAAATACACAAATACGGATAGATTTTTTCATTAATCTAAAAAGCATTTAATGGCTGTCATCTATGTGCCAGGCAATTGATGCACAGCCGGACTTCCAGGAGGCTGGAGGGGGATCCAGCTGAACCTCCTGGAGTAGGATTGTCAGGAGGGGACTAGAGACCAGGGCCATCCTGACAACCCCATCTCTGTTCCAGGAAATTCCTAGGATCCCCTGGAAGGCACAGGCTCGAGCATCCTATTTTGGTTGCTGAACAGATGCACACGTTGGAACTGAGGCTGTGTGTGCTTGGGGTGGATCAGTGTAAGGCAGTGGGGTCCATGTGGGAGCCGTACAGAAGCCCTCCCCTCCCCATCCTCCAGGCATGCCAGCGAGTGTGGCCTTATGTTGAGTGTGTCTTCCAGTGTGAATGGCTCCTCTGAGTGTGGTCCAAGGACCCGCAGCATCGACATCCCCTGGGAGGGCCTTGGAAATGCAGAATCTTGGGCCCCAGCCCAGACCCAGAGTCGGAATCAGATTCCCAGGCGATTTGGGTGCGCATTGAAGTCTGAGAGGATCTGCTCGAGAACTCCACAACTGGGGCTGACAAATCCCCCTCTGACCTCAAACTTCCCTCTTCCATTTAAAAAAGCCAGAGAACCCAGCTCCCCACCAACCCACAGCTCTTCCCAGTGGATCCAACTTCCTCTCACACCCAGTTTGAGCAGGGGGAGAGGGGAAAGGCATCTTCTCTGCTTCTAGATCATGTTTCTTCCGTCAAACACCACAGTTCCTATGCAACTCGCACAAGTAGCAGACCTGGGTCTTGTCAAGCGCTGTGAAGGGTCTGAGATTTTACCTGCTTCTAGGCTAAAAGTTAGCCTGCTAGTTTGACAAATGCTGCCTAATGACCTGAGAGTCCTGGGGCAGAGACAAAGGACTTTCTTACAGCACAGCACAGCAAGCAGCATAAGTTTTGCTTCAAAATGTGGTGTATTCATGCCATATTTGAGTTGTAGTAAGGCCAACAGATCAGGAAATGATGCTATTGAAAGGACAGTGTGGTACTCCGAGTTCCCAGGAGGAGGGGCCATGCTGAGCTATGCAGGGCCATACTCGTTGTCCACAGGCTCAGGAGACAGCAGACATGTGGGCAAAAGCCTTGTTTGTGTCCCTAGCTATCTGTACCTGCTCCCAGGGTGATTAGGCAGGTGGATAGTGGCCTGGACTGTGAAAACCCAATAGAGGAGGCGTTTGGGGCATGGACTTGCGATTGGTTGGTTTGCATTTGAAGAGCGTGTTTGAAGGAGCCTGGTTTACTATCTCTAGGGATTGGCTAGTACTGGGTGGGGCAGTCAGTCCAAAAGCATCAGAATGCAGAGAATGGAAGACATGGTCAATACAAGCTTAATGTTTGCCCCGGTTCCCCATGTTCCCAAAGCCCCATGGGGGTGATGTGGAGGACCCAGGTGAATGCTGCCATGAAGTGAATTTGCATCACCGGGGGAAAACCCTGAGCTCAGGGTATGCAGATGCTTTATAATGGGCAGTAAGCAAACACACCTAACCTTTGCCCCAGAAGGAGACATTATCTCTATAATATTAGGCAATAACCAAACCTGCCCTCTGCTCTGTAGGGAGACATCGCCTCTTTCTTTCTCCAGGGCTGTTTGTTGTATCTGAAAAGACAGTCTGGAACAAAAGGATAGTCAGGCCAGGCATGGTGGCTTATGCCTATAATCCCAAACACTTAGGGAGGCCAAGGCAGGTGGATCCCCTGAGCTCAGGAGTTCAAGACCAGCCTGGCCAACATGGTGAAACCCTGTCTCTACTAAAAATACAAAAATCAGCCTGGCGTGGTGGCATGCGCCTGTAATCTCAGCTACTTGGGAGGCTGAGGCACGAGAATCACTTGAACCCGGGAGGTGGAGGTTACAGTGAGCCAAGTTTGTACCATTGCACTCTAGCCTGAGCGAGAGAGTGAGACTCCGTCTCAGAAAAAAAAAGAAAAGAAAAAAAAAAAAGGACAGTCAGTACCTCAGCCTGCAAGATACACAGAAATTCCAGACTCATGGAGAATTGTCTCCTAACAGGCTTGCTGCGGCTGTCCCTCCTACCAGCTCCTGTTGTCACCCCTCATCAGTAGATTTCTTGTCAAGAAATACCCACCGAGCACCTATTGTATGCTGAAAACTTTCTCAGTGTTGGAGACTTTGCAGCAAACAAGATAGAAAGGGTCTCTGCTCTTGGGGGGTTGACATTCCAGTGAAGGAAACAAGTGAACATGAGGAAGGAGAGCATTTCAGAGAGTGGCGAGTACTGGGAGGAAAGTGTGGCAGTTGATATGACGGGGGGAGGAGCTGCGGTCCGACTGAGTGGTTGGGAAGGCCTGGTTGGAGACTTCCAAGCTTTCCTTAAATCCAGTAGTTCCCCAAGTGTCTGCCTTGGACCAGCAGCAGCACCTGGGGATATATTCACCATGCAAATTCCTGGGTCCATCCCAGATCTACTGCTATGGTGTGAATGTTTGTGTTCTTCTGAATTTCACATTGGAACTGAATCCCCACTGTGGTGGTGTAAGAGGTGGCACCTTTTGGGAAGTGATGAAGTCCTAAGGGCTCTGCCCTTGTGAATGGAATTGGTGCCCTTATACCAGAAGCTTCAGAAAGCTGCCTGGCCTTCCATCGCTTCCATTTCTTCCACCACATGAAGACACAGTGTTTGTACCCTCCAGAGAACTCAGTGACAACGTGCCATCTTGGAAGCAGAGAGCGGCCCTCACCAGACATGAAACTGCCAGTGCCTTGATCTTGGACTTCCCAGCCTCTAGAACTGTGAGAAATAAATTTCTCTTACTTATAAATTACCCAGTCAGAGCTATTTTGTTATAGCAGCAGGAATGGCCTCAGACACCTACTAAATCAGAAACCCTGGGGTGGGACTGGCCATCCGTGCTTAATAGGTCCTTCAGGTGACTCTGATGCACACTCACGTTGAGGCCTGCTGCTACAAACCATCCTCCACACAGGGGCCTGGTGGTGGGGTCAAGTCCTCCTTGTGATGCCCTGCAGCCATCTTTTCACTGTGAGGAACTCGGACTCACAGATGAGCAATGCACAGGTTGGCGAGTGAAGGACTGGGTGCCAACCCCTGCTCTCTATGGCCCCCTGCCTATTTTTGTAAATAAAGTTTTATTGACGGCTCGGCATGGTGGCTGACACCTGTAATCCCAGCACTTTGGGAAGCTGAGGTGGGTGGATTACCTGAGGTTGGGAGTTTGAGACCAGCCTGACCAACATGGTGAAACCCCATCTCTACTAAAAATAAAAAGTGAGCCAGGTGTGGTGGCACATGCCTGTAATCCCAGCTACTTCGGAGGCTGAGGCAAGAGAATCACTTGAACCCGGGAGGCAGAGGTTGCGGTGAGCAGAGATTGCGCCATGATACTCCAGCCTGGACAACAAGAGCGAAACTCCATCTTGAAAAAAATAAAATAAAAATAAAGGGGGGTTTTATTGACATATAGCCATGCCCACTCCTCCTCCTCTTCTTCTTCATCTTTGTCTTCATTTTCTTCGTATTGTCTTCTTTTTTTTTTTAAGACCTGGTCTGGCTCCATTACCCAGACTGGAGTGCAGTGGCTCAATCTTGGCTCACTGTAACCTCTGCCTCTTGGGCTCAAGCCATCCTCCTACCTTAGCCTCCCAAGTAGCTGGGATCACAGGCATGCACCACCACACCAGGCTGATTTTTGTATTTTTTGTAGAGATAGGGTTTTGCTATGTTGCCCAGGCTGGTCTCGAACTCCTGAGCTCAAGCCCTCCTCAGCCTCCCAAAGTGCCTGGATTACAGGCGTGGGCCACCGTCCCTAGCTCACTCATTTTCATATGTCTCTGGCTGCTTTCCAGTAGTAGCTATGACAGAGATGGTGCAGTTTGGGAAGCTGAAAATATTTATTATCTTTGCAGGAAAAATTTGTCACCCCATGCTCTTGGGTCTCGGAGTGCCGTCGGCACAGGGAAGGGAGGGAGGGCACGCTCATCTCCCTGCCTTACGTGGACAGGACTCACCTCACTCCTGCTCCCACTTCACTGGTGGGAACGGGCTGCTTGGCCCTGCCTGGCTGCAAGGGTTGCTGGGAAATGTAGCATCTGGCTGGACAATGATGCCTCAGTAACTGCCATGTCCTGGAGCGGGCAGCGTGGGTGCTGGAGCAGACCCATGTTGTCACACTTCTAGTCGCTCCTTCCAAGGCTAAGTGAACTGCCCTTCAGTTCTGTGCCCTCGGAATAGGCACACACCCTCTCCGAGCCGGCTGGATGGGCTGCAGGCGGATCTGCCCTCCTCTAGCTTGAAAGAGGAAGAAGCCGAGATGCAGAACAGTGACTAGGGTGGCCAGAGGTCCTTCAGGCATGTGGACCATGAGGGTGAGGGGAGGAGAAGAAAAAGGCAGGTGGCACAAGGCCAGGGACTCGCCCTTTCAGTGAAATGACCCAAAACTGAGATTTCACTCAACTTGGTTGCCAAAAATGTTTTGTTTGCTAATTCAGCAATTCTTGGGCTCCGCTTAGGGGCCCTGGAGTCTCCCCGTCTCCGAGAACTATGGGCTCAAAGGGGCAGGGATGACTGGCTCGCCCAGCCTGCCATCCGGGGACCAGCCACCGAAAGGCCTGAGACATCTGCAGAGTCTCCTTCCTTCTTCAGGCGGCATCAAACCCTGTTGCAGGTCCCTGCCACGTTTTGTTTATCCATTCACCTCACCACTCATCCGACCCTGGACACTGGGGTTGCCGCCACCTACCGGCCCGTCAGAAACAGGTGTGGCTCTAGACTTGCAGAATCTCCTCCACCAATATTTTAAAAGGCTTTTAGCTACTCCAGCAGCTTCCAGTTCAGTTTGATGTCGATTGAAGTTTTGTATTTTCAGTGTCTCCTCCATGGTTTTTCCTAGTTGTTTTGGAATGAGTATACGGCAACATAACGTTTTCTCCCTTTTGTATGATTTGAACGTGATGCTTTCCCTTCCCCTATATAAACTCTGCAGGAAAGTTCTAGAAGTCCCTGCCCCGGGAAAGACAGCCTAGTGTCGTAGTCAAGAGCACACGTTTTGGTTTGTATTTTTATTTTATTATTTCACGTTTTAACTGTAGATTCAGGGGCACATGTGCAGGTGTGTTGCCAGGGTACACTGTGTCGTGCTGAAGTTTGGGCTTCTATGGACCCCATCCCCCAGACAGTGAGCACAGGACCTGATGGGAAGTTGCCACCCTTCTCCCTTCTTTTCTCCCTTCTTCTGGGGTTCTCAGTGTCTATTGCTCCCACCTTTGTATCTGTGTGTACCCAGGAGCACAAGTTTTAGGAAGTTAAAGAGCTGGATGGGAATCCAAGCTCTTACACAAATCCACAGTTTAATTCGCTGAAAGCTCTTCATCTGCAAAATAGAAGAACACTGAATACTATTCAGCCTTAAAAAGAAGGGAAGAACTGACACCTGCCAGAACATGGATGAACCTGGGGAATACGCTAAGTGAAATAAGCCAGTCACAAACTGAGAAATACTGTATGACTCTACTTAAATGTGGTATCTAGATTAGTCAAATTCACAGAGATAGAAAGTAGAATTGTGGATGCCAGGGGCTGGTGGGAGGGAGAATGGGGAGTTATTGTTTAATGGATACAGAGCTCCAGTTTTGCAAGAGGAGGAGTCCTGGAGCAGGATGGTGGTGATTGTTGCACAACAATATGAATATACTTCATGCACTGAATTGTACACTTTAAAAAATGGCTAAGGTGGGCGTGGTGGCTCACACCTGTAATCCCAGCACTTTGGGAGGCTGAGGTGGGCAGATCACAAGGTCAGGAGTTCGAGACCAGCCTAGCCGACATGGTAAAAACCCTTCTTTACTAAAAATACAAAAATTAGCTGGGTGTGGTGGTGTGTGCCTGTAGTCCCAGTTACTCGGGAGGCTGAGGCAGAAGAATCGCTTTAACCTGAAAGGCAGAGATTGAAGTGAGCCGAGATTGCACCACTGAACTCTAGCCTGGTGACAGAACAAGACTCCATCTCAAAAAAAACCGAAAAACAAAAAATGGTTAAAATGCTAACCTTTCTTACATTTTATCGCAATTAAAAATTAAATCAAAACAAAAACCTTAAAAGATAAACCTTTTGAATGCTGTTGTTATTTCCTGTATCATAAACAGTTCCTCTTAGGAAGGCCTTTTTGCTCCAGAAAACACAAAGTGGATCAGAAAAACAAAAAGTAGCTGCTGTCACTTCAGGGACATTTTCACAATATCAATGTCATGTACATTTCTTTCCCATAAATTCTGGGGGATTTTTAAGTGGCACGTGGGCCTCTGAAATGGGAGATCAGGTTTTAGGAGAATGGAGAACTCTGGTGTAATGGTCTCAGGGCCCAACAAGTTTGGGTGCCAGGGCACTGGTGTGAGGGCAGAGAAGGGCTCTTGGAACTGGGGTCCTGGTGGTAAGGGGAGGGATGGACATGGTAGTGGGTGGAATAGTTTCCCCTTAAATTTCAGGTCAACTTGGAATCTGTGAACGTAACCTTATTGGAAAGTAGTCTTTGCAGTTGTAAACAGCAGAGTCATGAGATAAAATCGTCCTGGATTTAAGGTGGGCCCTGAATCCAGTGACTTTTGTCCTTCTAAGAAGAGAGGGATGACAGCACACAGTGTCACTTTGAAAGCTCGGCAGGGTGGAACTTAGCAGCATAATCCAGCTGTGAGGAAGCATCTTCCAGATGTGTGCCAGCTGCTGACCTAGGCGGTTCACCAAGAGGGCTCCTCCCTGCCCCGTGCCCTGACTCTAGGGTCCAAGGCTGCACACGTGAGTGACAGAAGGACATGACCAAGCTCACCTGGCTGTTCAGAGAACACAACCGGACAGTCAGCACCAACTGCTCCCATGCTAATGCTTACTAAGAGACTCTGACTGCTGGGAATGGAGTCATCAGAGCCAAAAGCACGTGTGCAAAAGAAAATGAGTGTTTTCACCTTTTAAGCAAAGATTGTTTGGGGGCCAAGAGAAGGCAGGAGCCTGCACCAACTCCCTGGGCCAGTGCAGCTGCCGAGTGTCCTCTGCAGAGGTCTCCAGCCTGCTGCTCCCAATGAGATAAACCAGGGATTACGTCTGGAGGGTCAGAGCATCAGCACCTGGCTAGACAGAGGCTGTAAACTGCGGTGGCGGGGTGAGGCTGGAAAGAAGCAGATGGGATAGACACATGGAGTTGGAGGGAGACTTCTTCTATGTAGGGGCGTCTCAGCAGATCTTCTCGGCTGCCAAACAGCCAGCTCCAAGCATTGCCCTGTTGCAGAGGTGGGGCCCCATGCTATCCAATGGCTTCCTCAACTGAGAGACAGGGATGGGGAGAATACATTACAGGAGAAGATGAGAAGGAAAGAGTGAGTGAAACAGAGGAAGTGGGAGAGGAAAGAAAACATAAATGATGGCTAGGTGCAATGGCTCACGCCTGTAATCCTAGCACTTTGGGAGGCCGAGGTGGGTGGATCACCTGAGGTCAGGAGTTCAAGACCAGCCTGGCCATCATGGTGAAACCCCATCTTTTTTAAAACAAAAAAAAGAAAGAAAACTTAAATGACAAACAAAATGCTCTGAGATGCTTACTGATGCCAGATACTGTCTTGAATGTTTCATGGGCACTGGGTATGCCTGACAAGCCCATGAGAGAGAGCTTTTATTGCCTCCATTTTCCAGAGGTGGAGGCTTACGCAGGGAAATGGGTTATGGCCTTTCTGAGAGTATTCACAGACATTCACGGAAACACAGCGTGTTCTCCAAAATGGAGTTCAAAAGCCACACGGAGCGTCTGGGCGGCTTGTCAATCACATGTGTTGGGCATGTTCTATGATCCGAAATCCACTAGGACCCCGGGCTACCAGGCCCAATGTCTCTCTGGAATGCCTCCAGCCTAGCCAGGGGAAAGAGAGATGCTGATTATAACAATGAGATGGGAGAACGCTGTTGTCCAGGTGCAGACACCCAAGTGTTGGCAGCAAACAAAAAGACTGGAAATAGTTTGAGCCCAGGAGTTCGAGACCACCTTGGGCAACATAGTGAGACCACGTACCCCGTCCACAAAAATCTAAAAATTAGCTGAGCGTGGTGGTGCATGCCTGTAGTCCCAGCTACTCAGGAGGCCAAAGTGAGCTGGAATTGCTTGAGCCCAGGAGTTTAAGACCAGACTGGGCAACATGGCAAAACCTTGTCTCTACAAAAAATACAAAAATTAGCCAGGCATGGTAGTGCACGCCTGTAGTCCCAGTGACTCGGGAGTCTGGGGTGGGAGGATGGCCTGAGCCTGGGAGATGGAGGCTGCTGTGAGCCGTGACTGCAGCACTGCACTCCAGCCTGGGCAACAGAGTGGGATCCTGTCTCAAAAGAGAACAACAACAGCAAAAGAACTGAAGAGTCCCGCAGGTACTTGGAGTTGCTCAGCAGGCGCCCGGAAGAGCTTCACAGGGGTCTGGAATAGTCCAGCAGGTGCATGAAAGAACCGCGGCTATATCTATACCTTTGAAGAGTCAAGGGCAGGAGCTACATTTCCATGGGAATTGGTGCAGGACATGGAGTTAGACTGGAAAGGTCTCTGAATGGCAATGAGGAGGATGATATCCTGTACCCCAACATGGTAAGAAAAGATTTCCAGAATGGAAATGTGTTAGGACTTTTCCCATTGCAAAAGATAGAAATCAAATTCAAACTAGTTTAGGCAGAAAAGGGAATGTGTTAGGACTCTGGGAGATCGAAGCACCGCAGTGACTGCAGGGACATCAGGAAGTATAAGTGGCTCTGGAATGGAGCTAAGATGCCCTGTGGCTCTGCCTCTGAGCTAGGCTTCTCTGTACTTGGTGTCATTCCTGCATCTGCAGGTGGGCATTCTCCATGTGGCAGGGAACCTCTGTGTGTCAGAAAAATTCTTCAGGGCACGGTACCAGGAGGCAGGTACTTCCATAGGGCAGGCTGCCATAAGCCAGCACCTCCAAGTAGCAGTACTTCTCTGACATCATTGAAGTTTAGAGATCCCTGAAAAACAGAGAGACAATGTCTCAGCTTTGATTTTAAAAATCCCAGGGAAGGAAGGATTCTGATTGGTCTAGTTTCAGTCATGTGTCAACAGCGGACCAATCAACTGTGGCCAGAGGCACAGATCCTTTACAGAGGCAGGCCTGTGTCATGTGACCACCACGTGACCTGGGTCATGTGATGGGTGGAGGAGGGAGTGAACATGTTGTGATTGGCAGCCTCCTCCGAAAGGAAGGGAAGAGAGCCATGTGGACAAACAACAGATGTTCGCTGCAGGAAAGGCCCGAATCAGATAGGTTTCAGAGATTACTGGGCAGGCAGCCCTGGGGAGGGTGTCTGAAGCTCCGTGATCAGCCGCAAAAATGTTTCTCAACTTTGTTCAACACAAGCGCACTTACCTCACCCCTGAATAAGAATAACAAGCCAAGCCTTTTTAGAGTGTTATCTGAAATTCAAAACAGATTAAGTCTCAGGAAGATAAATAAACCAAATGAGCACTGCTTGGCTTCCAAACCACACGCCCATCCCCTGGGGAGGCAGGCAGCCCACACTCTCCTGCCAGGAGAGAAAAGACCAGCTCTTGAATGGAATGAGCAGTTGCATTGGTGGGAAGGGAACAGGTCCTGGAGTTGTTTCTACCCTTGCTTCTCACTGTCGTGGGCCCGGGACTGCCGGGCATCTGGCAAACACGCAGATTCTGGTGCAGGAGGGCTGGGGCGGGGCCTGGGGTCTGCTTTCCAACAAGCTCCCAGGTGAGGGGTGTGCTGCTGGCCCTGGCACCCCACTTTGAGTAGTGAAGACTCAGGGTCTACAATCTGCAGGATTGGATGAGATACTGGCGAAGAGCTGTGAGCTGGCCCTAGGGGAGCCACCCAGCTGGCCAGCACGGGTGGTTCCATCTCAGACGAAGCTGGGCATGACTGGGCCAGGCAGCTGTGTGGGCCTGGGCAGAGCCCGGGCCAGCATTCACGCTGCTGTTCACACCCACCCCTGGCCACACGGAGAACTTGTGTCAGAGCCAGCAGGGAAGGGAGTGGATTTGACCTCACTTCATACTTGGATCAGAGTCGGAGGACCTCAGTGGCGGCCCCCTCGGGGTAACTGTGGGGGCTGACAGAGGCACAGCAGGTGTCCTCCGGGCCCTCTGTGTGGCTTTACCCGGCAACAAGGACGACGTATTCTGCCCTATGCCAGCCCCTCTGTGTGGGCAGAATAATGGGCCCCAAACATATCAGGTTTTAATCCCTGGAACCTGCAATTGCTACCTTACATGGCAAACACTTTACAGGTGTGATTAAATTAAGGCACTCGAGACTAGGGGATTATTCTGGTGGAGAGGGACGCGAAGGGGCATTTGACACAGAAGAGGGGCAGCGATGGGACCATGGAGGCCGAGGGTGCAGGGGTGCTGCCTTGAGCTGGGGAAGCTGGAAGAGGAAGGAATGGATTCTCCCGAAGCCTCCGATGGGAGAGCGGCCGTCCAGCACGTTTTCACCGCCTCTGGCCTCTAGGACTGTGTGAAATAGACTTGGGTTCAGCCTCCCTGTGTGTGGCAGTTTGTTCTCACAGCCACAGGAAGTGCGTGCACCCCCGGGTGCTGCGGGGTGCTGGGAGTGGGGGGCATCCCGGGGGGGTTCCGCCTCTCTGCTGTCTCTTCAGAGCCAGGACTTCTCTTTGGGCTGTCCGGAAGCGGCATGTCCTCAGCTGTTGAAATGGGGGCTCCGCGTGGGGCAGCAGAGCCTCAAAGGAGGAGGGTGTTCAGGGCTGAGCGGAGGCGGCCCAGGCAGTTGCAGAGGAAGGAACGCAGGAGGCTGAGCCTGCGCCTCCGCGAGAGGGCCGAGGAGGAGCAGGGAGGTCTGTGCCCAAGGATCAGCCAAGCCGCGGCAGGCTGTCCCCACTCACTTCCCTCTACCACCCTCACGCCCTGGTCCAGCACCCCACCTCCTCCGTGGCTGGGGCCCCGGCCCACTGCTGCCCCAGTGATTCCCGCATAGTCCACTGTGGGCAGGGCCAGGGGCCTCCCTCCCTGCCAGGGTCTTCCCTGGGACACCAGCATGCTCCTTGGGCCTCTCCAGAGCCTGCGGAGTGAATGAAAAGCCCCGTTGACTCAGCTTTCTGCATCCTATGGCGAGGAGCCTGCTCAGTGGGCACTTGAGAGACGAGGGGAAGGAAAAAAGCACAATAGGTCGGGCGCCGTGGCTCACGCCTGTAATCCCAGCACTTTGGGAGGCTGAGACGATCAGATCGCTTGAGGTTGGGAGTTCAAAGCTAGCCTGACAACATGGTGAAACCCCGTCTCTACTAAAAATACAAAAATTAGCCGGGCGTGGTGGCGGGCACCTGCAATCCCAGCTACTCAGGAGGCCGAGGCAGGAGAATCACTTGAACCAGGGAGGCGGAGGTTGCAGTGAGCTGAGATGAGGACACTGCACTCCAGCCTGGGCAACAAGAGCAAGACTCTGCCTCAAAAAAACAAAAACCAACAAACCAACAAACCAACAACATCGACATCAACAAAAACACAACAAAAAAAAATCACAATAATTATATTGAAGATCTGGGATACAACAGATTAGATTTCCAAGAAAGGGTTTGTTTGAATGAAGCATTGTGCAGATAAAAATAGTTCCTCAGGGTGGGGTGTGGTGGCTTAAGCCTGTAATCTCAGCATTTTGGGAGGCTGAGGCAGGCAGATCACCAGAGGTCAGGAGTTCAAGACCAGCCTGGTTAACATGGTGAAACCCTATATCTACTAAAAACAAAAATTAGCTGGGCGTGGTGGTGGGAACCTATAGTTTCAGCTACTTGGGAAGCTGAGGCAAGAGAATCACTTGAACCCAGGAAGTGGAGGTTGCAGTGAGCCAAGATCCAGCCATTGCACTCCAGCCTGGGCGTCAGAGTGAGACTTTGTTTCAGACAAACAAACAAAAGTTCCTCAGGTGGAGTGAATGACCCTAATTAACATTTCAGAAATGATTGTGACAAAGGTGGCATTCCAGGTTGAATTTTGTGTCTCCCCAGAAAAATATGGTGAGGTCCCAACCCCTAGTATCTCAGGCAGTGGTCTTATTTGGAAAGAGGGTTTCACAGATGTAGATAGTGAAGATGAGATCCTATGGAGGACAGCAGGCCTCTAATCCATGGTGATTGCTGTCCTTACAGGAAGACAGCCAGGTGACGGTAGAGACACAGGAAGGATGCCACAAAACAGCGGCAGAAACAGAGATTAGGGGGATGCAACTGGAAGCCCAGGGATGACAGGGATGGCCAGCAACGCACAGGGGGGAGGATGAGACAAGGAGGAACTCGCCCTACAGGTTTCAGAGGGGACAAGCCCTGTGGACACCTTGATCTTGAACTTTGGCCTCCAGAACTGTGAGACAATAAGTCTCCGTTGTTTAAGTCCCGGTCTGTGGTACTCCGTGACGGCAGCGCAAGCAAACTGATAGGGGCGATTTCTGCCCCTTCTGCCCTCTGCCACCTGCCATGGCAGCCGTCCACAGCCCCTTCTCAGGTGGTGAGCCCCTTTTCCTCAGTAGCACCCTCAATAATCCTGTCCTGTGTCTGAAAATGGACAATCACCTTTATTAAAGAAATGAGGTGGGAGCAGGGTTGGACGCAGGGAATGTGACCATCAGGACTTGCTTTGAACAGCCCGTCAGACCCATTGTGCCCTTCAGAGGAGGCACCTTGAGAAGCTCCAAGCTGTTCTCCATGCAACTGTCCCTGCTCAAGCCACAGCCGGGACTTTTTTTTTTTTTAATTAATAAGGAACTGCCTTTTACTTATAAAGTAATGAAGAAACCAGGGCCTGTGCGGTGGCTCACACCTGTAATCCCAGCACTTTGGGAGGCCAAGGTGGGAGGATCACTTGAATCCAGGAGTTTGAGACCAGCCTGGGCAGTGTAGCAAGACCCTGTCTCTACAAAAAATAAATAATAATTAAAAAAAATAGCTGGGCATGTTGGCACATGCCTGTAGTCCCAGTTACTTGGGAAACTGAGGTGGGAGGATGGCTTGGGCCTGGGAGGTCGAGGCTGCAGTGAGCCGTGATCATGCCACTGCACTCCAGCCTGGGTGACAGAGCGAGACCACCATCTCAAAATGAGTAAATAAACAAACCAGGAATGCCACCTTATTGTCACATTTGGATTTGTTCCTCACATCGTGCTAAGTTAGGTCCCCCACCTCGATCACCTGATGTGACTCGAAACCATTCTCAGCTATTTCTAAAAATCAGCTCCATGCTGGGAGGGGTTGGGGCTGGCCTTCAGGGAAACATTAAAAGCTCAGTGTCTTCCTTTGGTGGCTCCCTCAGGGCCACTAGCTTCTGACTCATCAGCATCATTTTAGCTCTTTGTGGGTTCAGAAATAGAGGAAACTGCATTTCCTTTTGGTGAATGCCTTTGTGTTATTTTATGTTTTCACCGTGTTGCTGAAACTAGCCCATCATGGGAGAGTCAAAGGAATCTTATATGTTTTCCCCTGAGCTGGGCTCGATTCCTGATTCTTCTAATAGGAAGAATCCAAAACTTCCCACGGAGTTCCCCTCCTCTGCACTGAGTCACATACCTACGGCCTCGAGTTAACAGATCTTTTTTAATCAAAGAGAAGATGAAAAAGGCACCTTGCTTCTGGTCCATTTTTAGACCTTTTTTTTAGCCCCATTTCTTCTCTTTCCTTCCTACATTTTTGGGTTTTGTTTGGTTTCATGCCTGAATTAAACATGACAGGAGGAGCAAATTTTATACGTTGCCTGAAATCATCATCAGAGAAACAAAATGCAAGCTGAAGTGAGACCAACAACAGTGGAAAGAAGCCGCCTGGGTCGCAGGCAAGCATAGTTCCCAGAGCTTTTTGCATTGAGTAGCTGTGGGGTCCAAGGCCCCATCTCTCTGGACCTCACTTTCTCATTAACAAATAGAGGCTTTAGGTTGTAGCAGGTTGTGTTGAACTAGGGATGTATATGCAACAAGCCTGCACCTTATTCAAATGTAGATTCTGATCCGTAGGTCCTGGGTGGGGACTGAGATCCTGCACCTCTAATAAGCTCCCAGATGACAAGCATCCAAGGATCACACATTTCCTAGCTCTGGATCACACTTTTCCTAGCTCCTAGCAAAATCTCAGGCTCATCCCAGCCTCTTGAGCCACAATTCACATTTTCACAAGAGCCCGATTCATTCAGATGCGCATTAGAGTGTGGGTAGCTGGCGCTGGATCACTGAGGGAGGTCTCAGCTGTGCCTGGGGAGCCTTGAAACCACCGAAGCAAGAGCCTGTCCTGGAGACCCCACTGAGTTGGTGGGGAGTGGCCTGGACGTGGATTCCTGCCTATCCAGAACAGCAAGTCCCTGAGAGCCGGTGGTTTTGATCTTGCTTCCTATTCATATCACCTGGGGAGCTGTGAAAGCCCCCACCCTCCGTGATGTTAATAGGCAGCAAGATTGGGAACCACTGGACTCGGAGTCCTCGGGTTCTAATCCATGATGTCATTGGTTTTATCAGGGCGATTTTTCTGGCCACATGAGGCAGGACAGGTGCCTGCGCATCTCAGAAGAGTCTATGGAACGCCGCTTCTGAACTGCCCAGCACGCTCAAAACAGGATCTGGTTTATAGCAAAGATCCAGCCCCTGGCAGCTTCGTGAAACACACACGCACCATCCTCTACCCAGGGTTCCTTTCAGCCCACAGGGGACTGATGGCCCCTGCTCTGCACTCCAGCCTGACATCAGGAAACCCACAGATGAGAGAAAATCTCTCCTGTTACAGGAGAGTGACCATTTAAGTCAATGGGTGGCCCTCCGCTGGCAAGCCACCTCTTCATTATAGAATTTAAGAGGGCAGAGTGCGAAGCCAGTGGGCTCTGGAGTCCTGCCAGATTTGAGTCACAGCTTGGCCACTTATGAGTCCCTCTCATCACCCCACAAGAGCCAGTGTCCTGATGCCTGAAACCCAGCACCGGGCTTGGGGAGGACTGGTGGAGTGAATTACTGAGAGGATGGCCCTCGGTGGTTTCTGCTTCCTTCACTTTCCCGCCACTGCCTTAGAAGCTGAGAGATTCGTGCTGGCTTCACCTGGGCAGGCATCCTGGCACACAAGCTGGGACTGCTTCCACCAATTTTCTGCGAGAGAAACAGGGGTTCGGCTGATTCCTGGCAACATGTTCGTGGGGAATGCACATGGGGGCAGTAGGGGGAGCAGGGCTGGACTTGGGAGATGCTGCAGCTGATAGCACATTTTTCCTTTGAGGAGTTTTCTTCTTGCTGTTATAACACCTGTCTCCAAACAAAAACTTCATTGGCCAAAAGCGAATCACTCATTTATTCTGTGCATAGACCTGTGGCGTGAGATGCATTTGGGAGGCTTGAGAACATCGGTTCCCAACCTGGATGCTTGGAGGACATTTTTGGTTGTCACCGCTGCGGCAGGGAGCTGCTGCTGGTATCTAGTGGGTGGGGTCCAGGGACGCTGCCAAACACCCTGCAGGGCAGAGGCTAGCGCCACCACAGAGAATGATCCGGTCTAAAATGTCGCTGGTGCTGAGAATCCTCCTTCAGACATAGGGCAAGACTGATGTGTTTGTTTATATCTGCTTTTGCAGCCATTCAGTCAAGAAATGAGCACCTTGAATGACTATTAAGACAGGCTGGGTGCAGTGGCTCATGCCTGTAATCCCAGCACTTTGGGAGGCTGAGGTGGGCGAATCACTTGAGATCAGGAGTTTGAGACCAGCCTGGCCAACATGGCAAAACCCCCTCTCTATTAAAAATACAAAAATTAGCTGGGCATGGTGGGGCACACTTGTGACCCCAGCTAATTGGAAGGCTGAGGCACAGAATCGCTTGAACCCAGGAGGCAGACATTGCAGTGGGCAGAGACTGCACTGTTGTACTCCAGGGTGACAGAGCGAGACCGCCTCAAAAAAAAAAAGTCAAGAAGGATCTCTGAGACTCCAGGGGTCAATGGGAGATGACCCATGTGGGAGGTGTGGGCAATGCCGAGGTTGAGCAAGCTGCCCTTTCTCTGAGGCAGTGGTCTTGGGACAGGGTATACACACCCCCAGGCCAGGCAGCACTCACTTATGGTACAGAAGGAATCTTCGAGCTTCCCCTGGTCAGGAATGAAACGAGCTCTAGCCTCTGCCATCGCCTCTGCTCAACATTCACTCACTCCAGGCTTCAAAAGGAGGCTGCCCCACATGGACAGCTTGGAGAGACTCCAGGGCACGTGATTGGTGTAGAAGCCAGGTGCGCAGCGGTGCACTTGGGTGTGTGGTTCAGGAAGCCGTGGCGTGGGGGTGAGGGTGGACTGGAGCGTAGCAGCGCATATGACTGAGAGGTAGGGGTGACGCTGACTCCACAGGCATGGGACGGGGCTTGGAAACAGACTGAACTCTGGGCATGCATGCCATGGGGGGAGGGGCTGGGGGCTTGGGGTAGAGGGAAACTGCCTCCACTCCTGAGCACCCCTCCTCCTTGTCCAGCCCCAGCCGGCCTGCAGATCTCCCTACATCCTCTCCCTGCAGACGGCCCATCTGTGCCTGGACAGGTTGGCATGCATATTGGATTCTTAGGGCTGCCATAGCAAATAACCACAGACTAAGGGGCTTAAATAACGCAAGTGTATTTTCTCACAGTCTAGGAGGCTGGAAGTTCAAGGAGCTCTGGGCGTCTGCAGGGCTGGCTTTTCCCGGGGCCTCTCTCTTTGCAGGTGGCCGCCTTCCCACGGGTCCTCACATGGTCCCTCCTCTGATGTCCCTTCCTCTTCTTAGAAGGACACCAGTCCTATTGGATTAGGGTCCACCCTAAATACCTCATTAGAACATAATTACCTCTTTACAGATCTTAACTCCAAATACAGTTTTGTTCCAGTGTTCTGGGGGTTAGAGCTTCAATATGTTGATTTTGGGGGACACACTTCACCCAATAACAGTGTGGGCTGCCATTCTCCACTGGCCCTCTATCCTGGAGACACACCCCCTGGGGAGTTTCCTACAAAATGCAGGCTGTTCAGTTAGATTTGACTAAATTATATTTCAAATGCTACATAGGATATGCTTACACAAAAATTATTTATCATTGACCTGAAATTTGCATTTAACCCAGCATTCTCTATTTCTAGCTGCTGAGTCTGGCACCTCTACCCATGGGAAGCCTCCTACCCAAGACTCCTCCCCTGGGCTGCCTGGGTCTGGGACGGTCAGAGAAAGGTGGAGAGTGGAATTGGTGTCTGGAGGAGCAGCTGGTGTCTGGGAATTTCTCAAGGGCCCTGGCCTCGTAACTCTCTCAGGCCAACCTGTAGAAGCCACTGAGACGCAGGGGTGGCCTGTGATTTGATGGAAACTGCAGCATCTGTTTGGGTGAATCCTGGAGGCACTTCCTGTTTCTCTTCCAGTTTTCATGTCTCTGTAGAATGCGAAATGTCACATCATACCTAACCACACGCAAATGATCACATTTCCAGTTGCAGAAAACACATAACATCAGGCACATCATGATGAAAATACAGGTGTCCAATGCCTTATCCACAATTCTGAAATCCAAAACACTCTGGGAACAGTTTTTGTGTGTAAATTTAGAGACAAAACCCATTTGAGGGCTGGGCACAGCGGCTCATGCCTGTAATCCCAGCACTTTGGGAGGCCGAGGCAGCCGGATCACCTGAGGTTGGGAGTTTGAGACCAGCCTGACCAACATGGAGAAACCACGACTCTACCAAAAATACAAAATTAGCTGGGTGTGGTGGCGCATGCCTGTAATCCCAGCTATTCAGGAAGCTGAAGCAGGAGAATTGCTTGAACCTGGGTGGCAGAGGTTGCAGTGAGCCAAGATCGCGCCACTGCACTCCAGCCTGGGCAACAAGAGTGAAACTCCTTCTCAAAAAAAAAAAAAAAGACCAGGCCTGGTGGCTCACACCTGTAATCCCAGCACTTTGGGAGGCCGAGGCAGGTAAATTAGAAGGTCAAGAGATTGAGACCATCCTGGCCAACATGGTGAAACCCTGTCTCTACTAAAAACACAAAAATTAGCTGGTCCTGGTGGTGCCCGCCTGTAGTCCCAGCTACTCGGGAGACTGAGGCAGGAGAATTGCTTGAACCTGGGAGGCAGAGGCTGCAGTGAGCCAAGATTGTGCCATTGCACTCCAGCCTGGTGACAGAGCAAGACTCTGTCCAAAAAAAAAACCATAAAAACAAAAAAACAAAACAAAGAAACCCATTTGGGGATAAAATTGATTTGGATGGATTTGGGATTCTTTATAGACTTCATCCATTGGTGAGAATAGCGATACTGTGTTTTCTGGGGGCACTGTCCAGACATGCGGGGGGTGGTAAGTGATAGTCAGGATATGTCCCTTATTACCAGCCTACAACTCCCCAACTCGAATGCTGGAAACCCACAGCTTTCTGGATAAGGGATTGTACAGCAGCAGGCAAGCAGCGGGCTCTTAAACCGTGGGAGGCACAGTGCCGAACGCTTTAGGTTTCTCGCCTCTTTAATCCTCATAATCTGCAAAATGGATACTTTCATTTGCATTTTTGGTAAGCTATTTTTGTGTTGAAGTGTGAATGCCCACAGAAAAGCCCATGAATCAAGTGTCCAGCTGGACAGATGATCAGAAAGTGAGCACATGCCCATGACACTGCCCAGCGCCATCTCTCAGCAGCGCCCCAGAGGCTCCCGCTGTGGCCCGCCATTACCTCCCAGATGCTCCCTTTCATCACCAAAGATTCATTCTGCCTAGAAAAAAAAATGCTGTCGTTTATTGAGCAGTTACTATGTGCCAGGAACTTACATTATTTCTCACATTGACTCTGTCAGGGTGAGTATTCTTTTCTTTCTTTATTTTTTTTTTTTGAGTTGGAGTTTTGTTCTTGTCACCCAGGCTGGAGTACAGTGTTGCGATCTTTGCCCACTGCAACTTCTACCTCCCGAGTTCAAGCGATTCTCCTGCTTCAGCCTCCTGAGTAGCTGGGACTACAGGCTTCTGCCACTGTACACAGCTTTTTTTTTTTTTTTTTTTTTTTTGAGCTGGAGTCTCACTCTGTCTGTTGCCCAGGCTGAAATGCAGTGGCGTGATCTTGGCTCACTGCAACCTCCGCCTCCCAGGTTCAAGTGATTCTCCTGCCTCACCCTCCCAATTGGCTGGGACTATAGGCACCCACCACCATGCCTGGCTAATTTTTTTTTTTTTTAAGTAGAGACGAGGTTTTACCACATTGGTGAGGCTGGTCTCAAACTCGTGACTTCAGGTGATCCGGCTACCTCGGCCTCCCAAAGTGCTGGGATTACAGATGTGAGCCACCTCGCCTGGCAAGGGTGAGTATTCTTATTATTTCACTTTACAAGCAAAAAGAATCCAGAGCTGAGAGCTGTTATGTTCTATTCTATATCATATTATGTTATACATCATATCATGTTATGTTATGTATCATAACCTCAGCTCAGTGAATTTTCACAAGCAGAACACACTCTCCTAACTGGCACCCAGATTGAGGAACAGAATATTAGAAGCATCAGAGAAACCGCCCCCTCAATCCCACAGCCCCCCCAAGTTGCTACCCACTCCCAAAGGTAAGCACTATTCTGACTCCTGACACCTTTTGCCTATTTTGAACTACCTGTAAATGGAACAAAATTGTCTGTTCTCTTTGGTGCCTGATTTTCTTGTAGCTCATTAAGCCTGTTAAGCCCATCCACATTGCTGGGTGAGGCTGGAGTTTGCTCTTTTTCATTGGTGAGTAGAACTCCACTGTCTGAACATACCTTTATTCACTTACTTTCCCCTTGGAGGTTAGGGGTTAGGAATGTTTTCAGTTTTTAGCAATCATCGGTAGTGCTGCTCTCTAAATTCTTGTGTGTCTTTTGGTGGACACACATACACATACACACACACACACATGTTTCTGTTTAGTGTATGGCTTGGGGCGGATTGGGGGCATCACAATAGTGTCTGTGTATGGTTAGCTTTTCAAAAACTTCCAAACAGGCTAGGTGTGGTTGCTCATGCCTGTAATCCCAGGCAGGCAGATCACCTGAGGCCAGGAGTTCAAGACCAGCTAGGTCAACCTGGTGAAACCCTGTCTCTACTAAAAATACAAAAAAATTAGCCAGGTATGGTGGCACACGCCTCTAATCTCAGCTACTCAAGAGACTGAGGCAGGAGAATCACTTGAACCTGGGAAGAGGAGTTTGCAGTGAGCTGAGATCATGCCACTGCACTCTAGCCCAGGCAACAGAGCAAGACTCCGTCTCAAAACAAACAAACAAACAAACAGGCCATGTGACGATGAAGACGAAGATCAGGGTGATGCCTCTACAAACCAAGGAACCCCAGGTTTTGCTGCCAACACAGAAGTTAGAGGAGAGGCCTGGCAAATTCACTCTCACAGCCTCAGTAGGAACCAACCCTGTGGACACCTTCCTCTTGGACTTCCAGCCTGCAGAGCGTCAAGACGATGTGTTTCTGTGGTTTAAGCCTCTCTACTTGTGGCACTTTGTTCCTGCAGCCCCAGCATATGCCTCCATCACTCCATGGAGTGATGTTTGACATTTAAAAAGACGTCTGCTCTGTAAAGAACACTCATCTGGCTGGGCATGGTGGCTCATGCCTGTAATCCTAGCATGTTGGGAGGCCAAGATAAGCAGATCACCTGAGGTCAGAAGTTCGAGACCAGCCTGGCCAACATGGTGAAACCCCGTCTCTGCTAAAAATTAAAAAAAAAAAAATTAGCAGGGCATAGTGGCAGGCCCCTGTAATCCCAGCTACTCAGGAGGCTGAGGCAGGAGAATTGCTTGAACCCAGGAGGCAAGGTTGCAGTGAGCCAAGATCGTGCCACTCCACTCCAGCCTGGTGACAGAGCGAGACACTATCAAAAAAAAAAGAGAAGAACACTCACCCTAGTGTTCCTTGAGGTAGTCTGATTAGCTGAAGGGTTTACAACAGGTTTCCACTTTTCAAATTTGATTCCAGAAGCCATCAACTGCATGCTTTGTTGTATGTCTGAATGCTTGAAGTGAAGGTTGGTGAAAGCTGACTGGTTCTGGTCTACATGTGTGCCCAGGCTGACAAACAGACATCCATCCACTTGGGTTGGGTCCCGGGAGCAGCCTTAGGAGATTCCTACATCTGCCTTCAGGGTCTCTATCTTCCAGGCTTCCCTCTCCCCATTATGGCTCAAGCAGGTACCACAGCAGACAGTGGACCACACTATCCTTCAAGGGCAACTGGGCCCCAGCTGGAAGCTGGAAGAACCCTATTCAGCCGGTGCAGTGGGTTACGCCTGTAATCCCAGCACTTTGGGAGGCTGAGGCAGGTGGATCACTTGAGGTCAGGAGTTCGAGACCAGCCTGGCCAACATGGTGAAATTCCATCTCTACGAAATGGAGATGGAATTTCTATCTCCAAAAATACAAAAATTAGCAGGGCATGGTGGTGCATGCCTGTGGTTCCAGCCACTTGGGAGGCTGAGGCACGAGAATTGCTTGAACCCAGGAGGTGCAGGTGGCAGTGAGCCATGATCCATCACTGTACTCCAGCCTGGGCAACAGAACCAGACTCCATCTCCCTGTTCTTCCTTGGCAGAGAGTTTCTCTGTTCTGGAGGTCACCCAGCAGCCCGGCCCCAAGGGGATCTCTCTGGATGGGTGAGGGGAGGAGGGGTCTCCTCTAGCTGGAAGCATTGAATCAGGACTATCACTTCCTAAGAGCACGTGGCCCAGAACTGGGCTAAAAATAGTGCAATTTTTAAAAATTGCACTAAGCTTTGATTACTGGGTGTATTGATGTCCTGAGGCTGCTGTAACCAAGTGCCACAAACTGGGTGGCTTACGACAACACACATTTATTCTCTCACAGTTCTGAGTGTCGGAAATCCCGAAGCTGGGCCGTCCTCTCTCCGAGGCTCCCTGGAAGAAGCCACTCTTGCCTCCCCTCATGCTGGTGGCCACAGACATCCCCGGTGTTTTTAGCTCATAGCTCTAATCTCTGCCTCTGTTTTCACATGGCCTTCTCCCCATGTGTCTGTGTCTCTGTGTCCAAATTTATCTTTTTTTTTTTTTGAGACAAAGTCTCTCTGTCACCCAGGCTGGAGTGCAATGGGCGATCTCGGCTCACTGCAACTTCCACCTCCTGGGTTCAAGTGATTCTCGTGCCTCAGCCTACAGAGTAGCTAGAATTACAAGCATATGCCACCATGCCCAGCTAATTTTTGTATTTTAATAGAGACAAGGTTTCACTACGTTGGCCATGCTGGTCTCAAACTCCTGACCTCAAATGATCACCCATCTCGGCCTCGCAAAGTGCTGGGATTCCAGGCGTGAGCCACTGTGCCTGGCCCAAATTTGTCTCTTTTTTTAGGACACCAATCATTTCATAAGGGCCTCCCCTACTCCAGCATGGCTTCATCCCAACTTGATAGCATTCTCAAAGACCCTCTTTCCATGTAAGGGCTCACTCTGAGATTCGGGTGGACATATATTTTGGAAAGACACTGTTCAATTGGTATACGGTCTTTCCTGTTTCAAAGTAACTTTTTGCTAAATTCAATTTGAGAATGCCTTCCTCTACTTCCTTGAGCTTGGATACTTTAGAAATTTGAAAATCTGCCTGTTAGGGTAATCTCCATATCTTAACATAACATAAGTTTATTTCGGTCATGTGAAGTTCAAAATGAGTGATCATGAAGAGCAGGTGGTGCCCATCTAAGCAGTGATTTGGGGGCCTGAGCTCCTATATGGGACCCTCCAATCTTCCATGTGGTGCCCACGGTCCCTGGGCTCCCCTGCGTCAAGCTGAAGAGGAAGAGCGTGGCGTGTGGGGAGCCTCAGTGGCCAGGCCAGGAAGTACTGCCCATGCGCATTCACTGCCCCAGAATTCAGCCACAGCCACACTGAAGCCGGGAGGTGTAGGCTGGCCATGCCCCCAGGAAGAGAGGAAGGGGCTGGGGAAGAGCCGCAGCTGAGGCTGGTGAGTCAGGACAGCTGGAGGGCAGCTCCTTCTGCGACTCATTTCCCTTCAGTTCTCCCTTCTTCCTCCTCTCCACCTTGTAGCCCTGGTGGGTCTCTAGTCAGAGGGTCAGTTTCCAAACCTTATGGCACCAGGCCCTTCCCCACCGACATGCAAACAGCAAAGGAGCACCTCCCATGTAAGGGGAGACTCTGAGTGATCAAATGCTAAAGGAATGCATCTTTGGGGGTGCTGTGAATGGCCTCAGTGAATCTGGGTGATCCAGCCTGGCGGATGGTGGAGGCCCTGAAGATGTGCTTCTCACTAAACCTCCCTCTGTGCCCACCAGGAGCCTACTGTGTCTCAGAGCAGGGGATGGAGCAGCTCCCCTGGGGCAGGGGGGTGCTTAGGAAGCTGCGCCCAGGACACCTGGGCAGAGTGTCGGAGTCTCTCGCCTGAACAGGCTGCTCAGGCTGTGCCACATAGTCCCGGGGCAGATTACAGTTGACCCCCCGCCCCTCTCTGGCCACTCCACCTTGCCAGGGGTTTTCTCTCTCTCTTTCTTTCCTTCTTTCTTTCTTTCTTTCTTTCTTTCTTTCTTTCTTTTTCTTTCTTTCTTTCCTTCTCTTTCTTTCTTTCTTTCCTTCTCTTTCTTTCTTTTTTCTTCTTTCTTTCTTTTTCTTTCTTTCTCTCTCTCTCTCTTTCTTTCTTCTTTCTTTCTTTCTTTCTTCTCTTTTTTTGAGACGGAGTCTTGCACTGTTGCCCAGGCTGGAGTGCAATGGTGCAGTTTCAGGTCAATGCAACCTCCGCTTCTCAGGTTCAAGTGATTCTCCTGCCTCAGCCTCCTGACTAGCTGGGATTACAGGCGCCTGCCACCATGCTTTTGTATTTTTAGTAGAGACGGGGATTCACCATGTTGGCCAGGATGGTCTTGAACTCCTGACCTCATGATCCACACTTCTCAGCCTCCCAAAGTGCTGGGATTACAGGCGTGAGCCACTGTTCTTGGCTGCAAGTGGTTTTTAAACTCCCAGGCAAGGTCAGCTGAAACCAGTGCTTAAGAAATAGAACAGGGCCGGCACAGTGGCTCATGCCTGTAATCACAAGAATTTGGGAGGATCGCTTGAGCTCAGCAGTTGGAGACCAGCTGGCAACATAGTGAGACTTTGTCTCTTAAGAATTTAAAAAAAAAAAAAAAAAAAAAAAAAAAGCTGGACAGGGTGGTGGGTGCCTGGAGTTCCAGGTACTTGGGAGGCTGAGGTGGGAGGATTGCTAGCCCAGAAGGTCGAAGCTGCAGTGACCCGAGATTGCACCACTGCATCCAAACTGGGTGATAGACTGAGACCCTGTCTCAAAACACACACACAAAAAAAAACCTGCTAGAAAAATACCAGGTACAGAGAATACAGTGAAAGAAAGTACTGTGTCATTAAACCTTGATTCCATGTTTACATGTTCTGGGTTGTCATATGAAACATTTCTTTCCGAGTGAGGCAATCAAAACCTGAAAGCTGGCCAGACACGGTGGCTCAGGCCTATAATCCCAGCACTTTAGCAGAGCGCGGTAGGAGGGCTGCTTGGGGCCAGGAGTTCTGGACCATCCTGGACAACATAGGGAGACCCTCATTCTACAAAAAAATTAGTTAAAAAAATTAATTTAAAAAATTAGCCAAGTGTGGTGGTGGGCATCTATGGTCCCATCTACTGGGGAGGCTGAGGTAGGAGGATCACTTGAGCCTGGGAGGTTGAGGCTGCAGTAAGCCATGATCATGCTGCTGCACCCCAGCCTGGGCAACAGAGTGAGAGAGATCCTGCCTCAGAAAAACAAACTAAACCAAACAAATTTGAAAGCCACTGTCCTATGTGGAAGAATCTGGAAGTCCATGATAACACAGGGAGGTAGTAATTTTCCAGGTTTCAGAAGTGCCTCTGGGACCCAATAGGAGGGCTGTGATGCCATGAAGCTGGAAATAGATGCTCGGTGCCACAAAGAAAAATCAGCACTAAGACAAAGGATCTTTCAGCAATGCAATTTTTATTGCCTGGACTGCAGGAAGGGTACTCTCACTAGACATCTTGCCACACGAGTACAATGAATAAAGGAAACACACACACATTTATCCCATTTGGGGTCGTCCTAACTGCTGTGTCTGATCTCCATTGATTGGAACCAGACCACACAATGTAAACTAAAACCCGATTGGCTAAGAACTTAAAACTTTTCTAAACAGGTGAAAGCAATGGAAAGCTGGGACATGCCTGTGAGCGCGTCCAGCACAGATATCTTGGTTAAAGTATAAGGACACAGAATGTACTACATGCCTGTAAGCATGGCATGTCTAATAGTTACATAGGATAGGGATTAACAAAGTTATTAGTACACTTATTCTTTAACAAGAAAGGAAACTTTAAAAAGGCACTTTTCTACTTCCTAAATGTGAGGTCAAGGAGGACTCCGGGCTGGGTTGAATTGGGGCGATACGATTTCCCTCAGGAGGTCCTTGTGAGGGCGACTCCACTCCCTGGGCCTCTGCCTTTTCATCTGTAAAATGGGTTAAATATCTACCTTGATGGGGAGGAGGAAGATGAAATAGCTCCTCACATTTATTGAATGCTGCCTGGCCCAGGATCTGTTCTGAGTCTTTTATGTGTATTACATGTGTCTTTCTTCACAATATCCCTCTGGTTAAGTACTAGTACCATTAGATTTATTAGTACAGATAAGGGAACCAAGGCACAGAGAGGTGAAGTAACTTGCCCAAGTAAGCTGATGTCAATGAAAATCTATATCACATAGCAAGCACAGAACAAATTTTAATCTTCTTACCCTTAATTTTGTTTCTTTTTTTCTCTCTCTCTTTTTTTTTTTTTAAAAAAAGATGGGGTTTCACCATGGTGGCCAGGCTGGTCTTGAACTCCTGATCTCAGGTGATCTACCCACCTCGGCCTCCCAAAGTGCTGGGATTACAGGCGTGAGCCACCATACCCAACCCCCTTAATTTTGTTTCAATTGCTTTTTTTTTTCATTTTATTTATTTTTTATTTTACTTTTTTTTTAAAGATGGGGTTTCACCATGATGGCCAGGCTGGTCTTGAACTCCTGACCTCAGGTGATCCACCCACCTTGGCCTCCCAAAGTGCTAGGATTACAGGCGTGAGCCACCCCGCCCGGCCTCAATCTCTTTAAAGGATCCCGAGATATAGGCAGATGAACAAGGTGGTGGAAGATGTGTGAAAAGCACTCTTCAAACTTCCAGGAAGCCACTTCTATGGAGTTCCAAAGTGAGAAATGAGCTCCTCTTCTGGGAGGGTCCCTGGAAACAGTGGCCACTCCCTGCAGGAGGCAGAGTCCCTGCAAGCCCTACTCTGCAGCCTCATAGGAACTGCAAGGGAGTCAGAGAAAGGGACCCTCCCCTCCTTAGGGAAGACTCATCAGTGGCTCCAGAGAGGAAAGAGAATGACGGGCCTGGCTTATAGTAAACCACCTTATTGCCGGTTTTGAAAGATTAGAGGCTCAGGAACCCCTAGCCCTGCTCCACACCCTGCAATACAGACCAGCTTCAAGGGATCTCCACCTCCCCGGCCCACGATGGCCAGCCCCACACCTCCAGGAGAGACTGCGGCCCCCATTGCCTGGAGGCCAAGGGAGAACAGAGTTGCCTCTCTCTGGGGGAGATCAGACAAGTAATTAGACCAAACTGCAAGAGCCAGCTTTGTCACTGCTTCTCAGAAACTATAAACAGAGCGCAAAGAGAGGATTGCATCACCTGCTCTCAGGGACACTGGGACATCTGCTCTCAAAGTCCAAGCTGGTGGCATTTAAATCAGAGTCAGGCTGTGGACTGACACCCTGCCGAGTGCAGAAATGTTTCATCAGCAGTTAGTGAGCGCGTTCCCAAAGGAAGCTCCATGTTCCCCTTGCCTCATTCCCACGTTTGCTTGTTCCAAGTCGTGTCTTTATACTCCCTTAACTATATCATGTCATTTATGCCATGTTTTAAAATAGTTGCCTTTTTATAGAACCCATGACTTAGTTTGACTTCATTAACAAAACGTAGTAGTTTACCTAGCACAGAGCCTGCTCATATTGGACATGAAATTAGTATTTGCAGGATAAAAAGATGTTGATGATAATAATAATATACATAATTACATTTTATATATATATATATATTTTTTTTTTTTTTGAGACAGAGTTTCATTCTTGTTGTTCAGGCTAGAATGCAGTGTCACCATCTCAGCTCACTGCAACCTCCACCTCCCAGGTTCAAGGAATTCTTCTGCCTCAGCCTCCCGAGCAGCTGGGATTACAGGCCTGCGCCACCATGCCCAGCTAAGTTTATATATATATTTTAGTAGAGATGGAGTTTCACCATGTTGGTCAGGCTGGTCTCGAACTCCCGACCTCAGGTGATCTGCCCACCTCCGCCTTCTAAAGTGCTAGGATTAGAGGTGTGAGCCACTGCGCCCAGCCTAATTACATAATAATATTAAAGTAAAAGCTAACTTGCTGGGGCCCTCTCTTGTGCCTCCTGTCTGAAGAGGGCTGCCTCCGAAGAGAGCCTGGATGTGGGACTACTGCACACTTGACACTGCAGACATCAGGGTGGGAGCAGGTGGAGGCGGGTGTCGGAGGAAGTGGTAAAGGAGGAGAGGCCAGGAGCTCCCTGAGCCAGCACTCCCACAGAAGGGAGTCCATCAGAAAATTGCAGAGGGCCTGGGACCCGAGGTCCCCCATCCCTCTCCCCTCCCACTCCATCAGAGATTTGTTTCCCAGCACCTGTGTTTTAAATGCCCACGTGGCCTCCAGCTACCCTCTCCAGCACTGGCAGGTTTGGAGTCCAAGGTCCCCAGAATGTGAGGTGGCAGTGGGCACACTGGCCTCCCGAAGTAGTGGGCAGGTCAGAGGCTCCCAGGCCAGGCTGCTCACAGTGCTGTCTGCCAGCTGGGGGGTGACATTCCTGTCTTGGCTATGACTGTTCCCTCGCCTGTCCTGGATGTGACCGTCCCCTGATGGGAGGCAGAGGTGGAGCTGGGAGGGCTCTGCCCATGAGTCTGCTGAGAGGCTCTGCCTCCCTGTGCACCTGGAAGCCCCACAGCCCCACAGGAGAGATGCTGTGGCTTTCAAAGCGCTACTGCCGGCACGACTGCACAGCCAGCTCCACAGGCCACTCGAAAACGAGAGCAGGAGCAAAGACGAGGGCTGCGGGACCGGGGAACACCTGGGAGCAGTCTGTGTCCATCTCCAGGTTCTGTTCGTTTGCTAAGGCTGCCCTGAGAAAGTACCACGTACTGGGAGGCTCACAGCACAGGGGTGATTTTCTCACCACCCTGGAGGCTGGACGTCCAAGGCGCAGCAGGCTGGCTTCCCCCGAGGCCTCTCTCCCTGGCTGCGGTGGCTGCCTTCCTGCTGCATCTGCACCCGGCCTTTCCTCTGCCCCAGCGTGCTTGCTGCCTGGTCCTCTTCATCTAAGGACCCCCGTCCTGGTGGATCAGGGCCCACCCTAATAGCCTCTTTTAACCCCCATTCCCTCCTTAAAGGCCTGTCTCCAAATACAGTCACATTAGGGGTTGGGGTTTCAGCGTGTGCATTTGGGGGGTTACACTATTCAGTGCGCAGCAAGAGGAAAATCCCTTTCACATCACACACTTCTGAGCTGTGTGTGGCCTTGCATGTGGTAGGATGCCCACACCTCACCACTGGCTGCCCAGCACTGTGCATCAAGTGGGGTCGCAGCTGTTTTGGTTAGGGTGTGTGGGAAGAGCACATCCGTCACCAGTTCCAGTGCCCAGCGCCCAAGAACACTTCCCTCTGCCTCACACTGGACTGGGGCTAGAGCTCATGGCTGCAGGTGCCAGGCCTGAGGGCTGCGGGGTCACTGCCTTGCCCAGGGCACGGGCCAGCCATCCTATATTCCACCCACGTGCAGACCAACATAAGTACCCAGGAGGGCTGCAACTCCCGGGCCCTGCCGAGACCCCCTCTCAGCCCAGCCCCCTCCATCCTTTCATTTGAGTAACGCAGGTTCTCTAGGTGCTATGTACAGTGCCATGCAAACTGAGCTTCCAGCCTCGTCCAAAGAGACCTTTGTGAAGTGGATCCTAAAACTGCCTTTGGGTTTGGCAATTCGCTAGTAGGACTCACAGCAGTAAGAAAGGCTATTAGACTTGTGCTTACACTTTGAAAATACAGATTTAGGCTGGGCACGGTGGCTCACACCTGTAATCCCAGCACTTTGGGAGGCTGAGGCGGGCAGATAACCTGAGGTCAGGAGTTCGAGACCAGCCTGGCCAACATGGTGAAACCCTGTCTCTACTAAAAATACAAAAATTAGCCTGGCGTGGTGGCATGCACCTGTAATCCCAGCTACTTGGGAGGCTGAGGCAGGAGAATCGCTTGAACCCAGTAAAACTCTACATGTTTTATTGCCATTTGAAGCGGAGGTTGCAGTGAGCCAAGATTGTGCCATTGCACTCCAGCCTGGCCGACAAGAGCAAGACTGAGTCTTAAAAAAAAAATACAGATTTAAATTAGCAAAGGGAAAAGGAACACAGAGCAGAGTCCAGGAGAGACCAGCACAAGCTCTGAACAGATAGTGCTGAGCTCCCCCAGCAACGACGCATCAGGGCACACTGGAGGCCACCATGAAAGCTCACCGGTGCATTGATGTTCAGGGTTTTCACTGGGGTCAGTCACATAAGCATGCAATGCCACGTGATTGACCTTGGCTACTCGAACCCCAGAGGTGAAATTAATAGAGCACAGCCCAGAGCCTCTGAACAGGCATTCATCATAAATCACACCGTTGGCATAAACTAAGGTTGTGGCCCAAGGCCTCAGACACTCAAAACCACCCTTATCAGGAGGGACATTTCAAGGACTCAGAGGTCGTCTCCTAGGAGCTGATCAAGGCTGTGTGCAGGGTTTGGTCAACTCAGATCTGCTGAGTCACCCTTGACCTTGCAGCTGACATCCCTAGGTCCTTTTGGCTGGGACGTGTGGGAGCTGCTACTGTCGGTGTCAGATGCTTTCAATTTAATTCATCTTTGCCAGGAAGATTTGGGAGAAATTATATATCTGATCCTAATTTCATTTATTTCATTATCAGTGAAGCAGAACAACTCTCTACGTGTTTTGTTGCCATTTGGACTCTTTTTTTTTTTTTTTTTTTGACAAAGTCTCTCTCTGTCACCAGGCTGGAGTATAGTGGTGCAATCTCGGCTCACTGCAACCTCCGCCTCCCGGGTTCAAGCCATTCTCCTGCCTCAGCCTCCTGGGTAGCTGGGATTATAGGCACCCACCACCACGCCCAGCTAATTTTTGTATTTTTAGTAGAGATGGGGTTTCACCATGTTGGCCAGGATGGTCTTGATCTCCCGACCTTGTGATCCACCCGCCTTGGCCTCCCAAAGTGCTGGGATTACAGGCGTGAGCCACTGCGCCTGGTGCCATTTGAATTTCGTGTGTACTTTGTCTAGTCGTTCGTTCATATATATATTGAGTTATTTACATTTTTATATTTATGGGAGCCTTTATGAATTGTGCATGTAAGCTCCTTGTCATATGTGGCAAATACACTTCTACTATTACTTTTAACTTCATTCATTTTTGTGAGCTATACAGAAATGTGTATTTTTAATGTAGTCAGAGCTGTTCAATCTTTTCTTTCGTGAGTTCAGATCTTAGTGTTAAGATAACAAAGCCTTTCTGCTCCTCAAACTATACACTCTCCAATATATCTTCTCATGCTTTATTTTTGAACACATAAATATTTGACCTATTGGAATATTTTATTTTAATATTATATTACATATTTCCTAGGGTTGTTATAACAAATCACCACAAACTGAGTGACTTAAAACTACAGAAATTTATTCTCTCCCGGTTCTGTTTGGAAGAAGGCAGTAGGGCTGTGCTTTCTTGAAGGGGGAGCATCTGTCTGTTCCACGGCTTTCTCTTTGCTTTGATGTCACCAGCAATCTTTGGCTTGTAGATGAATCGCTTGAGCCTCTGCCCCTCTGTTTTCACGCGGCATTCTCTTTGTGTGTCTGTGTCTCTTTTCCTCTTCTTATAAAGATGTCAGTCACACTGGATTAGGGTCCTCCTAATGACCTCATCCTAACTTGATTGCAACTGCAGAGACCCTATATCTAAATAAGGTCTCATGCACTGGTACCAGGGCTTAGAACTTCAACATATCTTTTGGGAGGATGCAATTCAATCCATAGCATATATGGTATAATAAAACTTCATTTCTTTTCCCAAATGCTTACCTCATTGTCCTAATGTCATTTATTGAACAATTCATCCTTTATCCATGGGTTAATTTCAAGACTGACTATTGTGCTCCAGTAACGTATTGGTGAGTTCTGCTGAGGTCACATACTGTTTGAGAAAGCATTGGTGTACAATCACCCAAGATAAGCAATTATGGAAGGAAATTGGAGGAAAAAACCAGCTAGCCTCCCACTGTCAATATGATCAGCCTTTCCTAGTCACGTGGTCTGTAACGGGAGGCCCGTCTGAAAATACTTGCATTTCTCATTTTATGGCCTTGTTTGGACTTGGGCTGCCCTTGCAACAGTTGGTTATGTTTGATCAAAAAGGGGAACTGGCCAGGCGCGGTGGCTCACACCTGTGATTCCAGCACTTTGGGAGGCCAAGGCGGGCGGATCACTTGAGGTCAGGAATTTGAGACCACCCTGGCCAAGATGGTGAAACACTGTCTCTACTAAAAATGCAAAAACAAACAAACAAAAAATTAGCCTGGCGAGGTGGTGTGTGCCTGTATTCCCAGCTATTTGGGAGACTGAGGCAATGAGAATCACTTGAGCCCAGGAGGCAGAGGTTGCAGTGAGGTGAGCTTGAACCACTGCACTCCAGCCTGGGTGACAGAGCCAGACTCTGTCTTAAAAAAAAGGGTAACCTTTTTCTTTCATAGTTACTACGCTGATATAGGGTTTGAATATTAAAAGACATTAGTTTTTGTGGCGTGATCTCAGTTCGCTGCAACCTCCTCCTCCCAGGTTCAAGAGATTCTCCTGCCTCAGCCTCCTGAATAGCTGGGATTACAGGCACGTGCCAGTATGCTCGGCTAATTGTTTGTATTTTTGGTAGAGATGGGGTTTCACCGTGTTAGCCAGGGTGGTCTTGACCTCCTGACCTCATGATCCGCCTTCCTCTGCCTCCCAAAGTGCTGGGATTACAGGCATGAGCCACCATGCCTGGCCCAGGACATTAGTTTTTAAACATCTGCACAGAGTATTCCTCCAATTCCTGGAATAATCCAGGAGTGTATAAATTCTGACACAACACTCCAGAGCTATTAGAAGCTGTACCAACACTAAGGGTTTAGTGGCCAAGAGAAAGTCAGTCATTCCTTCAGCATGTATCTATTGAGTGCCAGGCACTGTTCTAGGTGCAGGAGCTACAGCAAGGCCTGGGACAGACAAGGCTCTCTGTTTCCATTCAGTTTACATTTCAGTGGGGGGAAAGATAACGAAGAGACAAACCTAAAGAGGTACAGAATACCCCCTCCAGAAGTAAAGGGAAGGCACGCCACCTCGAAGCCCAATCCTTTTCACAGGTTTATCCCTCTTGTTGATATATATAGACTGTTGGCAACAACCCCAAAGAGTCACAGAAGAGAAACATACTGGCAGAATGACAGACAGATATCAGTATGAGTGACATTTGAGTCTATAGACGTTCTCTATTTTTTGGAGGTGGAATCTCGCTCTGCCACCCAAGCTGGAGTGCAGTGGTGCCATTTCGGCTCACTGCAACCTCCGCCTCCCAGGTTCAAGCAATTCTTCTGCCTCAGCCTCCTGAGTAGCTGGGATTACAGGCATGCACCACCACGCCCAGCTAATTTTTGTATTTTTAGTAGAGATGAGGTTTCACCATATTGGCCAGGCTGGTCTCGACTTCCTGACCTCATGATTCTCTTGCCTCAGCCTCCCAAAGTGCTGGGATTACAGGTGTGAGCCACTGCGCCCAGCCGAATCTATAGACGTTCCTAACAGCAATCTTCCATTGGTAACATACTTTATTAGTTCATCAAAATTTTCATTCCCGTTTGTGAGAAAGAGGAAACTGAGGATCAGAAAGATTATCTGATTATTTGATTTCTGCAAAAATAATGCTTATTTAGCAATTCCTCAAGAAAGCCATTAGAGTCCTCATCCATACAACAGATGCACAGTAAGTGATGAATTTTGCTGTGAATACCTGAGTTGGAATTAGTCATTGATTGGGCTCCACTCCACGAGAAAATGAGGTGAAGGGGCCAAATTCACACAGATAACACATTTTCTTATTTTTATCATTGCTTGTCCATGTTCCCATTGATTTTTTTAAATTTTTTTTTTTTTGAGATGGAGTCTCTGTCACCCAGGCTGGAGTGCAGTGGCAGGATCTCGGCTCATTGCAACCTCTGCCTCCCAGGTTCAAGGGATTTCCTGTCTCAGCCTCCCAAGTAGCTGGGATTACAGGCACCCTCCACCACACCCGGTTAACTTTTGCATTTTAAGTAGAGATGGGGTTTCACCATGTTGTCCAGGCTGGTCTTGAACTCCTAACCTAAGGTGATTCGCACCCCTTGGCCTTCCAAAGTGCTGGGATTACAGGCATGAGCCACTGCACTTGGCCTCTCATGGATATTTTATTTTAAAATAATTTTAGACTTAGAGAAATTTATAAAAAATAGTATAGAGAATTCATGTATATCCATTATCTAGCTACCTGTAATGTTATAAATGGGTATAACTATGGTTATACACATGTTATAAATGGGTATAACTATGTAATGTTATAAATGTGTATAATTAATGTTATAAATGTGTATAACTATATCTAGCTACCTGTAATGTTATAAATGTGTATAACAATGCTCAAACCCAGGGGAAAAACTTTGATGCAAGACTATTAACTAAGCTACAGACTTACTTGAATTACCCTCGTTTTCTTCCTGTGGAGTAAAGGATTCACTCAGCAGGCTTGGGGTGTTCAAACCCTGCATCCCCAGACAAAGGACTGGCCCTTGACTACCTTCTGGGAGAAAAAATCTAAGCTCTTGAAATACCCTGCCTGATGAGAGAGTCTTTGTTTACTTGGGCCCTCGGGCATGTCAGATAGTCTGTATTAACGTGTGATTTATGGTGGAGAGCCTTGGGTCTTGCTGAAACCATTTGACTCTTGAGAGGCTGCAGACTGAGTAACGAAGGTCAGCTCCGGAGGTGCTCCCTGCTCAATAACTGACCCCCAATAAAAACCTGGGCCCCAGGCTTTGAGTGAGCTTTCTTGGTTGGCAATACTTTATGTGTATTGTCACACATCACTGCTGGGAGAATTAAGTGCTGTCTGTACAGCTTCTCTGGGGGAAGACAACCAGAAACTGGTGTTTGTCTCTTCTGAATTCTGCCCTCTGTGCCCTGTTCCATGCTAACTTTAATCTGTATCCTTTCACTGTAATAAACCATAACTGTGAGCATGACAGCTTTTTAAAGTTCTGTGAGTCCTTCTAGTGATTCACTGAACCTGAGGGTGGTCTTGGGGACCCTTAGTATGCTACTTAGTATCTTTTTCTTTCTTTCTTTTCTCTCTCTCTCTCTTTTTTTTTTTTTTTTTTTTTTGAGTTAGAGTGTTGCTCTGTTGCCCATGCTGGGGTGCAGTGGTAGGATCTAGGCTCACTGCAACCTCTACCTCCCGGGTGTGGGAAGTAGAAAAGTTCTTCTTCAAAGTTTCCTTTCTTGTTTAAGGAAAATTCATAAATGTTAGAAATAATAGTTTGTTTTAAACACTTTCTTCAAAAGCCGTCTTGCTTTTTGCTAGCAGCTCTTTGCTAAGCCCTATCCTAGGTAGCTGTTAGACATGCTTACAGGCACATAGGACATTCTGTGTCCTTATACTTTAACCAAGACATCTGTGCTGGATGTGCCCACAAGCATGTCCCAGCTGGCAGCCTATGCCTCTTCCTTATTTGGACTTCTTTTTTTTTGCTCTCCATTGCTTTTACCTGTTTAGAAAAGTTCCAAGTTAGTAGCCAATCAGGTTTTAGTTTAAATTGTGAGGTCTGGCTCCAGCCAATCAAGAACAGGCACAGTAGTAAGGACAATCCCAAATGTGTAAGGAATAAATATGTCTGCTTTCCTTTGTTTGTTGTACTCTTGTGGCAAGGTTGCTAATGGGAGTACCCTTTCTGCAGGAAGTAAAAAGAATTGCTTTGCTGAGAGATCCTTTGTCCCAGTACTAATTTTGCTGCACCAAAAAGAAAAATTTTACACATAACACTGGGTTCAAACAATTCTCCTGTCTCAGCCTCCTGAGTAACTGGGATCACAGGCCCACACTACCATGTCTGGATAACTTTTGTATTTTTGGTAGAGATGAAGTTTTGCCATGTTGGCCAGGCTGGTCTCGAACTCCTGACCTCAAGTGATCTGCTCACCTCGGCCTCCCAAAGTGCTGGGATTACAGGCATGAGCCACTGCACCCTGCTGTAACATCCTTTTTCTATTCCAGGATACAATCCAGGATCCTTTATTGTTGGTCTCCTTTGTCTCCTCCAAACTGCGACAGTTCCTCATTGTCTTTGGCTTTCATGACCTTAACACTTTTGGTGACTACTGGTCATTTTGTAGAATGACCCTCAATTTCAGTTTGTCTGTTTGCTCATGATTCATTGAGTTCATGTAATTTGGGGAAAAAATGCTTTATATCAGAGAACTGTGGATTTTTAAGGAGAATAATGTCTTTAATACCCTGTACACACACACACACACACACACACACACACACACACACACACACGCAGTCTCCCTCTCAGTTGGAATTCCCCACTGCACTAAGCCTCTCTTGCAACATTGGCGCTCCACCTCTACTTTCACTATTCAGTTTGGTTGTCAAATCTCAAGTGAAAGGAGCCAGTGGCCACCAGTGTTGAAGAGAAGCACTCAGCCTTCCCCTGTTAACAGAGGCCCTTGTGCACGTGGTGGTCACACCACTCCTCACATGGCTTACCTGACCCTCACCTCCACGTAGCTGGAGATTGCTAGAGCAGGGGTGTGGCAGGCATTGCCTGTTTTGTCTGCTGAGGATAATAGTCAACCTTCTGGGAAATGTTCCTTCTTCTCACCATAACCACATGGCACGAAAGAGAGCTGCCATGATCTAACAGACTCCACCCACATGCCCATCACTGATTGGTCAGAGCTGAGCACCTGACCCTATTGGAGCCAATCAGAGCCCTTCCCTGGGATTTCTGGACTTGGGAGGAATCAGCACGTTCTTTCCCTTCAGGGCCCTTGCTTGTAGAAGAGCCAGGCTGGAGGAAGAGAGGTTGAGTTCAGACAGAGGCAGAGATAAACATTGAAGAGGGAAACTGGCTTTGTCCCAGGTACACCGGGAGGCCCAGCTATGCCCTGCACCCTTTCTTGATGATGGGAGCCTTCCCTTGGGTTTCTTTTATTTTCAGCCAGAAAATCCTCACTAATACATAGACCGCATTCCATCCTGTCTGCATACCCGACACGTGGCAAAGGCTGGACACTCCCTACATCTCATGATTAGCCAGTGAATGAAACGAAAAGGGCTGAGTGACCCTTCATCAACATCGCCGTGTTTCTCAGAGTCCTCCCTGCCTTTCTGTCTCCATATATGGGATGTGGTAAATCAGAACCAAGCATGTTGCACAACATTCATTTTAACAGGCGTCTTCAAGAGACTGTCTACGTGATTAGCAAACACCATCTGGCGGCCTAATGAAATCAGAACAGCCAGTGTTTTCCATCCTCAACTCAGGGATTAAAGAGGAAAAGCCGGTGTAAGCAGGTCACCCGGGTTAGCGCAGCTGTGGAGAGGTGCGGTGAGCAGATTGCACAGCTCGGCGCCGCCCCAGTCAAGAGGAGTCAGTTAGGACGCAACCCCAGATGCCAAAGGAAAAGAAAGGAAAGAACAGGGGAGGAAAGAAGGAAGGAAGGGAAGGAGGGAGGGAGGGTCTAGATTTTACTTGCCAAACAGCTCATTTTGTAAGAGATAAACGATTCAAGACAAAATGAATTGGTTAGAAAATAATAACGTTTGTCCACTCTATGGCTATACGAGGGGCAGAAATAGGAAACCTGTGTATGTTTTGCCAAAAGAGAATCAGTTTGCTCATGTAAACTTTTTCCTTCTGATTATAAAACATACAAATTCTTTTATGGATAACTTTGAAAATAAGGGAAAATATAAAGTGTGGGGCAGGCGTCACTGCGAGAAGGAAGAGGGCGTGGTCGGGCTCTGCTCATGTCCACCCTGCGAGGGCTGAGACTGCTGGTCCCCTCCTTAGCAGACAGATGGGAGTCTCGTGCGCAGAGCCACAGGGTCTGTCTAATCCACTCTAGCTCCTGTGCTCCTGTGTGTCAGCGGTACCTTGCACAGAACATGCATCCAATAAATATTTGCTCAACAACAATCATAATAATGCTCAGTAAATATTTGCCAAATAAATGCCCCCTGCCAGTAAAGAAATAATTGTTTTCAGTATTTTAATATATTACCAGTAAATGAGACCAACTGGATTTATAGACTCATCCAAAAAGTCACAGAGATTTCGTCCAAGTAGAAAATGCCAAGTAGGGTAAGTTTAGCAGTGTTTCACCCTCTAACAAAAGATCAGTAAATGGTGACTGGCAGGGTTGGTGGGTGGGGGCGCTTCTGGAATCCACTGAGGGGGCTCTTGGGAAGGGGATGCAGCGGGGAAGAGAGCTTGGTTCTCAACAATCGATCAGCTTTTGGAACAGCAATTCGAGTTTCCTTGGGCTGTGTTAGTTTCCTAAAACTGTCCTAAAAGACTCCAAACTGGATGGCTTAACATGACAAATTTATTCATTCACAGTTCTAGAGGCCAGCAGTCCAAAATCAAGATGCTGGCAGGGCCGTGCTCTTGGAAGCCTCCAGAAAAGATTTCTCCTGGCTGCTTCCTAGCTTTCAGTGGTTGCCAGCAAGCATTAGCATTCCTTGGCTTGCAGCTGCATCTTCTGACTCTGCTTCTGCTTCCATGTGACATTCTTCCCTGTGTGACTGTCTCTGCGTATCTTCTCCTCTTATGAGGACACCAGTCATATTGGATTAACGGCCCATCCTACATCACTATGACCTTGAACTAATTACAGCCGAGTGCAGTGACTCACACCTGTAATCCCAGCACGTTGGGAGGCTGAGGAGGGCAGATCACTTGAGGTCAGGAGTTTGAGATCAGCCAACACAGTGAAACCCCGTCTCTACTAAAAATAAAAAAATTAGCTGGGCATGGTGGCACGCACCTGTAATCCCAGTTACTAGGGAAGCTGAGGCAGGAGAATCACTTGAATCCAAGAGATGGAGGTGTCAGTGAGTGAAGATGGTGCCACTGCACTCCAGCCTGGGCAACAGAGTGAGACTCCATCTCAAAAAAATGAATAAATAAAAATAAAAATAAATTTAACTAATTACGTCCACCATGATTTTCTTTTCCAATAAGTTCACGGTCTGAAGTTCCAGGAAAGACATGAATTCTTGGGGCACAATTTCAGTCCGGTGCAATCTCTTACCCACACAAACCTCCCTGGCACTGTGGAGCGGAGAGCAGTATGACCCCTTCATGGAGAAGGGCTCCCAGGTGGCAGGGACTGTTCTGCTGAGACCCTACCGGGCTCTGGGGAGGCCAGGGCACATCCACAGTGGCAGCGGCCTCGCTGGGAGCCTCAGGGCACTGCTGTTCTAGAATACCACAGGAAGCTCTAGCCTTGCTCCGGAGGCAACAGGCCTCAGGGGCCCAGCCTGTGATCCCTGAAAAGCAGTCTAGGTCCCAGGGGGTAGTTCCAGGGGCCACCAGAGGCAGTGGTTTTGGTGGGGCTGTGTTCTCCATCTTTCAGACGCCCTCATGGCACTCTGCACTTCCCTTTCACAATATCGATAACAATTCCAAGGAATAAATAACCATGAGGTTCGTTCTTTAGTGTCTGTCTCAGCAATAGGGTGACCAGCTGTCTGCTAAGTGGAGCCACCAACTTGTCTAGTTTGTGCTAGGCCAAGATTTGTTTCAGCACTGAAAGTATTGCGTCCCAGAAACCCCCTCAATGCCAAGCAGACCAGGACAGCTGGTCCCCTCCTTAGCAGACAGATGGGAGTCTCATGCACAGAGCCACAATGTCTGTCTAATCTGCTTCATCTCTTGTGCTGCTGTGTGTCAGCGGTACCTTGCACAGAACATGCATCCAATAAATATTGGCTCAACAACAATCCTAACAGTGATGATCCGAAATCCTCAGTAAATATTTGCTGAATGAATACCCCCTGCCAGTAAAGAAAGAATTGTTTTCAGCATTTTAATATATTACCAGTAAATGAGACCAGCTGGATTTGTAGACTCATCCAAGAAGTCATAGAGATTTTGTCCAAGTAGAAAATGCCAAGTAGGGTAAGTGTAGCAGTGTTCAATCTTCTAACACAAGATCAGCAAATGGCCTAGAGGGGTTGGATCTGATTTCCTGAATCCGTCTTGAAGTGGAGATTACGGATTTCCAGATCCTCTCAGATAGGAGGGGCCAAAGCAGGAGGAACAGCTGCGGGATAGCCGTAGCAGTAGGAGCGAGAGCTTGCAGTGCATGGCCCCTAACAGAGCTTCACAAACATTTCCTTGGATGGGATACATTAGACTGTAGACGTGGAGGGATGATGTGATTTTCTGTTGCTGAGGCTGGAGTGCAGTGGCGCGATCTCGGCTCACTGCAACTTCCATCTCCTGGATTCAAGTTATTCCCCTGCCTCAGCCTCCAGAGTAGCTGGGACTACAGGTACACACCACCACACCTGGCTAATTTTTGTATTTTTTTTAGTAGAGACAGGGTTTCTCCACATTAGCCAGACTGCTCTAGAACTTCTGACCTCAAGAGATCCACCCACCTCGGCCTCCCAAATTTCTGGAATTACAGATGTGAGCCACCACACCGGACCTTTTCTGTTTTTTTGAAAATGAGTCTCACTCTGTCACTCAGGCTGGAGTGCAGTGGTACAATCTCGGCTCACTGCAAACTGTGTCTCCCGGGTTCAAGCAATTCTCTTGCCTCAGCCTCCCAAGTAGCTGAATTACAGGCACTCACCACCACGCCGGGCTAACTTTTGTATTTTTAGTAGAGCTGGGGGTTTCACCATGTTGGCCAGGCTGGTCTCAAACTCCTAACCTCCAGTGATCTGCCCACTTCAGCCTCCCAAAGTGTTGGGATTACAGGCGTGAGTCCCCACGCCCTGCTGGTGTGTTTTTCTTTCCTTTTCTTTTTTAATCTAGAGACAGGGTTTTGCCATGTTGGCCAGGGTGGTCTCAAACTCCTGACCTGAGGTGATTCACCCGCCTCAGCCTCCCAGAGTGCTGGGATTACAGGTATGAGTCACCACGCCTGGCCTAATGTACTTTCCTTAAGGATGCACACAAAGTAGGGATTTGCAGCCAGGCCATCTGTGTGCTTTTTCACTGCACTGTTCTCCCATTTCACTTTACCGCAATCACAGCAATGAAGCCTGAAACCCAGTGGTTAGTAGCTTCCTGAGCTTGAGTCCAAGCTTCAAGCCATCTAGATGAATGTGTAACTAAGCAGTGGCCACTTAAATAGTTGAGATGTGAGCAAAGAGCCAGCCCAGCAGGTCTTGCTTGCTCCTTGCATGTCTCCAGGGAAGCCTAGAATGATGGCTGACCCTCAGCCAACCCTGGGGAGTGCAGTCTCCAGGAAGGTTTTTATGTCTGTAATTAATGATTTTGTTTTATACCCCAGAGGAACAGGCCACATGCAACCAGCTTGTCAAAGTGGTGTGCACGAGCATAAAGATTTATGATGTGTGTGTGGTTTCACTCCTGGGGCCCCGATTTTCACTTGGCATAGCTGATAGCTAAGCAGAATGTGTCTATGTCATCAACCACCAGAAAAACCTTGGACCCTGAGACTGGCATGGGTTTCCCCAGGTCTTCCACACATGTCCTGGAGTTCTCTGCCAGACAAAAAGCACATTCTGAGTGGTCTCAGATGAAGAGGCGTGAAGGAGCCTGAGCTGGGGTGTTCTAGAATGCAACCAATGCGTATTTTTTCCTGTGGCTTTTTCTTGGTATGCTTTGCTGGAATAAATACTCACCGTGTATATAAATTGCTACTCAGTCTTGTCAGTCTTTCTGGAAAATCACCAAAGTTAGCCCCTCAACACAGAGAAGAAAACAGGGAAGTCCCGCCCCTCCTCATCCTGCCAGATGCTGCCCTTCCGCTTTCCCCCTGACTCTGCCCAGGTTTGAATGAGGGCCGTGGGAAACAAGGTTTAGAAGGGATACCAGAAAACCCGGAGCTGGAGTTCTGACCCCTGTGGCGGTGGGTTTCCTCTTTGGCAGCAGCCCCAGGGTCCCCCAGCTGGAAAATGTGGCAGGAAAGCATGAGGCCTAGGGCAGGATCCAGCAGGAGGGTGCGATGCCTGGGGAGCAGATTTCAGGGTTGATTGACTTTTGGAATCTCTGGGATTTCTGAACTCTGGTTAATTTCTGTAATTGGAGCCACAAGGTCTTCCCTGCATTCCTGTTACTTATTACTGGCTCAGCCAAGCAAGCACTTTGGGGGAAAGTATCCTTCAGCCCTGCAAGTCCCTGACCTCCACATGTGTGCAGATTTCTGTTTCACAGTCCAGAGGTACATTGCAAATTCATTCTCTCTCTCTTTTTATCTATCTGTCTTTATTTATTTTATCTTATTATTATTGTTATTATTTTTGAGACAGAGTCTCACTCTGTCACCCAGGCTGGCGTGTAGTGATGGGATCTCAGCTCACTGCAACCTCTGCCTCCTGGGTTCAAGTGATTCTTCTGCCTCAGCCTCCTACATAGCTGGGATTACAGGCGTTGTGCTACCACACCTGGCTAATTTTTGTATTTTCAGTAGAGACAGGGTTTCACCATGTTGGCCAGGCTGGTCTTGAATTCCTAACCTCAAGTGATTTGCCCTCCTCGGCCTCCCAAAGTGCTGGGATTACAGGCATGAGCCACCGTGCCCCGCCCTGTCTTTAATACTCTGTAGGTATAAACTGATGAGCACAACCATGGACAGAAATGTCAATAAAATGATTAAAATATAAGATAACTAAATATACCAATAAAACAATTTATTAGGTTGGTGCAAAAGTAATTGTGGGGCAAAAAACACAATAACTTTTGCACCAAACTAACAAAAAGCAAACCGCCCAAATAATTATATACAAATTTGCTATTCAGATAAAGCCCTGACATTTATTTTGCATAAAAATAAATAGCTTATAGGCCAGGCTCATGCCTGTAATCCCACCACTTTGGGAGGCTGAGGCAGGAGGATTGCTTGAGGCGAGGAGCTGGAGACTACCCTGGGCAACATAGCAAGACCCTATCTCTACAAAAAATAACTTTGAAAAATTAGATAGCTTATCTAATAGCCAAAACAATCTTGAAAAAGAAGAACAAAGAAGACTTATACCTCCTGATTGGAAAACATGCTACAAAGCAGTGGTAATCAAGGTTGTGTGGCATTGGCATAGGATAGACATATAGACCAATGGAACACACCTGAGAGTCCAGAAATAAATCCTTCTGTATATGGTCACCTGAATTTCAACAAGAATGCCAAGACCGTTCAATGGGGAAAGAATGTTTTTTAACAAATGATGCTGAGCAACTGGAGAGCCCCATGCAAAAGAATGCATTTTTGACCCGTAACTTACACCTATACAAAAGATCTAAGATCTAATTGTAAGAGCTAAACCTATAAAACACTTAGAATAAAACATGGGGGGAAACCATGACATTGGATTTGGCAATGGCTTCTGAGCTAAGGCACTAAAAACACAAGAAGCAAAGAAAAAATAGGTAGATTGGACTTTACCACAATCTAAATCTTTTTTCCATAAAACACCACCATCAATAAAATGAAAAGACAACCCACAGAACAAGAGAAAATATTTGGAAACCATGTATCTGATGAGGGTCTATATCCAGAATATGTAAAGAACTCTTACAACTCAACAACAATAAGACCAACAACCCAATTCAAAAATGGGCAAAGGGGCTGGGTGCAGTGGCTCACATCTGTAATCCCAGCACTTTGGGAAACTAAGGCAGGTGGACCACTTGAGGTCAGGAGTTTGAGACCACCCTGGCCAACATGGCAAAACCCCAACTCTACTAATAATACAAAAATTATCTGTGTGTGGTGACCCACACCTGTAATCCCAGCTACTCAGGAGGCTGAGGCAGGAGAATTGTTTGAACCCGGGAGGTGGAGGTTGCAGTGAGCCGAGATAGCACCATCGCACTCCAGCCTGGGCAACAAGACTGAAACTCTGCCTCAAAAAAAAAAAAAAAATTACCTGAGTGTGGTGGTGCGTGCCTGTAGTCCCAGCTACTTGGGCTGAGGCAGGAGAATCGCTCAAACCCAGGAGGCAGAGGCTACAGTGAGCCAAGATTGCGCCACTGCACTCCAGCCTGAGTGACAGAGTGAGATTCTGTCTCAAGAAAAAAAAAAAAAAAGGGCAAAAGACTTGTGTGGACATTTTCCCAAACATGATATAGAAGTGACCAACAAACACATGAGGAAATGTTCAATATCACTAGCCATTAGGGAAATGCAAATCAAAACAACAAGGAACTATTACTTCCCATTAGGACAGCTATAAAACAACAAACAAAACCCAGCAGAAAGCAAGTGTTAGCAAAAATGAGGAGAAATTGGAACTTTTATAACATTGGATTGCCGTATGGCCCAGGAATTCCACTTTTAGGTATATATCCCCCAAATTGAAAACAGGTGTTTAGGCAAAAATGTGCACGTAAATGTTCATAGCAGCATTATTCACAGTAGCCAAAAGGTGGAAACAACCCAAATGTCCATCAGTGAATGAGTGGCCTAGCAGAACTACTGTCTCCATACAATGGACTATGATTTCACCTTAAGCAGCAATAAAGTACTGATACATGCCCCAATACGAATGAACCTTTGAAATCTTATGCTAGTTGAAAGCAGATAGTCACGAAAGATCACATATTGTATGATTTCATTTTATGAAATGTCTGGAGTGGGCAAATCTCTAGAGACAGAAAGTAGATTCGTGGTTGTTCAGGGCTGGGGAGATGGGGGAATGAGACAAAGTAGCCAAAGGGCATGGAGTTTCTCTTTGTGGTGATGAAAATGTTCTAAAACTGACTATGATGATGGTTGCACATATCTGTGGCTATATTTATTTTATTGTTTCGAGATGGAGTCTCACTCTGTTGTCTAGGCTGGAGTGCAGTAGTATGATCTTTGCTCACTACAACCTCTGGCTCCCGGGTTCAAGCGATTCTCCTGTCTCAGCCTCCTGAGTAGCTGGGACTACAGGCACACGCCACCACACCTGGCTAATTTTTGTATTTTTAGTAGAGACGGGATTTTGTCATGTTGGCCAGGCTGGTCTGGAACCCCTGACCTCAAATGATCTGCCCTCCTTGGCCTCCCAAAGTGCTGGGATTACAGGTATGAGCCACCACGCCTGGCCAAAAAATGAGTTTTACAATAAAAGAAATTCTGGTCCAATAGAGCAAAGATTCTTAGCTAGGTTCGGATCTCGGATCCCTTGAGAATTTGATTAAAAAAAAAAAAAAAAAAGGCTGTTCTTAGCTTGGAAAAATATAAACACACACAGAGTTTAGTATGCACTCTCAGTGGGTTCATGGATCCTTGCATCCCATATTCAGACTCCAGGTGAAGAGGCTCACAGGAATGAGCACATCCGGCACCCACATCGCGGCTTCTGAATGCCATTCTCCAGTGAAAGGAACTAGAGCTCCTCGGAGAAATGGTCATTCCAGGAAGGGAAAGAAAAATGACCCTGGAGCATTTTGCAGTGCCAGAAAGTACAGAAATGCTGAAAGAAATAAAGGAGTCCTGTTCAAAGGGCACTGGGCCAGCTGAGGAGCTCAAGCTGAGCAGATCCGAGACAGTATGAGAATCAGAATGCATAATGACAGTGATGAATAGCAACCCATCCAAATGCATAAGAATCCCCGTGTCCATAATATGATGAATGAGTGAATGGAGAAGGGGAAGCTCTTCCTCGTAGTACAAAGCCAACTAATCAGCACAGAACAAAGAACAGGCTTAGAGAAGCAACTGTTTTACAACCGTAATGGTCCCTGAGTCCAGCGAGAATCCTTCATAAATGCTAAAGCTCTTGGTTGCGAGGTCAGGAAGGAAGGAGTCATTGATGTAGTCTCAAAGTCCCACCCATAGATGACCTGTTAGCTACAGTAGGAAAGAGAAGATCGTACAGCTGACAGACGCCACCTTCAACCCAAGTCAACACTGTCACTAACGGGACTGAACCGACTTCCTGTGCCTGTGATGGGATGCACGGGGAATGGAGACTCCAGGGTTTATTTCCAGCAAACCCAAATCTGTTGCTGAGGAGACCTCAGGGGGCCCCACGGGGCAGGGAATCTGGGGAAGGGCATCCCAGAGTCTTCCCTACGACTCTCTTCAGTAACAACTTCTGTGGCTTCTGCAAAAATATGTGTCATGCAAGGCAATCAAAGCTAAAAAACGGTGTCAGATGAAGGGAGACCAAAGAGAACTGGCAACTAAACATGATGTACAGTCCTGGGTTGGATCTTGGACTGGAAGAAAATGCTACGAAGACATCACTGGGTGACTTGGTAATCAGGTAACCGTATTCCAGCAATGAGAAATTTCCTGGCTCAGATAACTGCCCTGTGGTTATGTGAGACAACACCTGTGTGTAGGAGATCTATGTGGAAATATTTAGGGGTGAAGGGTATGATGTCTGTAATCTGCTCCTAAATGGATCAGGGAGAAAAAGAGATGTGTATTTATATAGAGAAACAGAGACGATGTGGCCAAATGCGGCAAAATGTTAACAATTAGTATATCCAGGCCGGGCACGGCGGCTCACGCCTGGAATCCCAGCAATTTGGGAGGCCGAGGCGGGTGGATGACCTGAGGTCAGGAGTTCAAGACCAGCCTAACCAACATGACGAAACCCCATCTCTACTAAAAATACAAAAGTTAACTGGGCATGGTGGTGTGTGCCTGTAATCCTGGTTACTCAGGAGTCTGAGGCAGGAGAATCACTTGAACCTGTGAGGCAGAGGCTTCAGTGACTCAAAATTGTACCAATGCACTCCAGCCTGGGAGACAGATCTCAAAAACAAACAAACACACTCACAATTAGTATATCTGGATGAAGAGTACGTGGGAAGTTTTTATGCTTCTTGCAATTCTTCTGTAAGTTAGCCATTATTTCACATAAAAGTTATTGGCCAGGCATGGTGGCTCATGCCTGTAATCCCAGCACTTTGGGAGGCCGAGCTGGGTGGATCACGAGGTCAGGAGTTCAAGACCAGCGTGGCTAATATGATGAAACCCTGTCTCTACTAAAAATACAAAAATTAGCCAGGCATGGTGGCGGGCGCCTGTAGTCCCAGGTACTTGGGAGGCTGAGGCAGGAGAACAGCTTGAACCTGGGAGGCAGAGGTTGCACTCCACCCTAGGTGACAAAGTGAGACTCCATCTCCAAAAGAAAAAAAAAAAGTTACTGTATTTTACGTTAAAAAAAAGTTGTTGTTTTTTTTTTAAGAAAAACTCCCAAAAATCTCTGCCATAAAAACTGTAGAGACAGAAGTCAGCTCCTGTAGGGGTAGTGCAGCCCCCAGAAGCCAGCAGTTGGCCAGGTGATCGGCAAATGGCACAGACGCTCACTTGGCTCCAACACCAGCTGGAGTCCTGAGACCTGGAGCCTGCCCTGGAGAGAAGAGCATTGTTTCCTGGCAAAAGAGAAGTAGAAGAAAACCACTTCTGGGATGAAGTGAGCTCTAGAAGAATCCAACAGCCTAGAGGCCCCACATGGGTCCTTAGTGTTAGTGGTCAGCTGTGACCCTTCCAGTCTGCAGGCCAGCTCACCACAGGCCAAATGCATTGATTGAGCACCTATTGTGTGCAGGTGCCTGTGTGGACCAGGAGGCCCCACTGGAAGCCGGTGTGTGTGTTTGCATGTTTGTGTGAACCTCACTTCCCTGAGGAGCCAGGTGAGAACGACCACCTTGTCAAAATGTCATTGCTAGCTGCGATAGGTGAGTGCTAAACATATGACAGGTGCAAGAAGCCCTTTAATGGCAAGGAATATTGGAAATATTTCACTTACATTAAGTCATTCAACACCCTCCTGCCCGGTAGCCCCATGGGGTAAGTATCACTATTGCCTCCTATTTTACAGATGAGAAGTGAAGTAGTGCACCCAATGTCACCAAGATCTGAGGCTCCTGGTCGACACACAGGTGGCAGGCCCAGCACAACACACACCTCACTCTTCGGTCCTGTCCTCTTGGGGTCTTTTGTTTGTTTGGTGCTTTTGTTTGTTTGTTTGTTTGGGTTTTTTTTTTGAGACAGAGTCTGGCTCTTGTTGCCCAGGCTAGAGTGTAGTGGTGCGAACTCTGCTCACGGCAACCTCTGCCTCCTGGGTTCAAGTGATGCTCCTGCCTCAGCCTCTTGAGTAGCTGGGATTACAGGCACATGCCACCACACTGGGATAATTTGTGTATTTTTAGTAGAGACAGGGTTTCACCATGTTGTCCAGGCCGGTCTTGAACTCCTGACCTCAGGTGATCCGCCCGCCTCGGCCTCCCAAAGTGCTGGGATTACAGATGTGAGCCACCATTCCCGGCCTGTCCTGTCCTCTTGAAACAGAAGTCAGGTCGCCTCTAGGAAGCAGGCTCTAAGAAAACACAATCACGCCCACATTCTTGCACAGAAGTCATGGCTCCCTCCCAACTGGGGCAGTGGGCATCTCCTGGGGTCATTGCTCAGTTACGGATACATTGCTTAAACTTGATGGTTGTGAATTTCACACCCAATTGGGAAAAAAGACTGGTTTGGCCAGTTGGCATTTCAGGAGTATCTAAAATACTGAAGTGTAGTTAATATTTCAGTGTACTGGCTCAAGCTTTTGTGCATTTCCATTAAAACATTGCTGCCAAACATTTTGAATACCATTTGTGAGGATGTATGGGTCTATCCACGCCACCCAAGGGCCAGGGAAAGCAGCCTTGGAGGAAACCTCCTTTTGTCTCCCTCTAGAGAGTCATCTAAAGGCAGTGAGTACTTTGGGAAAATTTTTTTGACTCTTGGCCCTCTTTTTTGAGTCCTTAAATCAATTATAGCCACACAGCAAGCCTGCCACTCAATTCTTCATCCAGGGGCCACCAGAAAGAAATAAGGCAGCTGAACAAATAGAGATTCTGCGCCAATTCCGCCTCCACCCATCTTGCCCACAGTTGCTTTTTTTTGGTCAACGGGCAAATGATGACCTGAATGCTCAAGTTCCTTTAAAAGAGTAAGTTGTGTGGCCGGGCATGGTGGCTCACTGTAATCCCAGCACTTTAGGAGGCCAAGGTGGGAGGATCATCTGAGGTCGGGAGTTCGAGACCAGCCTGACCAACATGGAGAAACCCTGTCTGTACTAAAAATACAAAATTAGCCAGGCATGGTGGTGTGTGCCTGTAGTCCCAGCTACTTGGGAGAGTGAGGCAGGAGAATCGCTTGAATCTGGGAGGCGGAGGTTGTGGTGAGCCGAGATCGTGCCATTGCATTCCAGCCTGGGCAGCAAGAGCGAAACTTCATCTTAAAAAAAAAAAAGAGTAAAGGCAGGGTGTGGTGGCTCACGCCTGTAATCCAAGCACTTTGGAGGCCAAGCCGGGCGGATCACCTGAGGTTGGGAGTTCAAGACCGGCCTGACCAACATGGTGAAACCCCGTCTTAAAAAAAAAAAAAAAGAGTAAGTTGTAACTAGGAGCCTGTGAAGGCATCACACACCTTGTGCACTTGGCTTCTGAAGATGGAAGGTGATCTAGCCCATGGTCATGAGGGCTTCATCTAAAGCAGGCCTTCCCAGCCTCCGTGCACAAGCATTACCTGGGGACCCCATAAAAATTACCAACACTGCCCAAACCAGATTACTTCAGGCAGACTGTGGTGGTGCCCTGGACCTACAAGCCTCCGCCCCCAGCGACTGAAAGTTGGAAAGAACTTTGGGTCAGAAATACGGTTGCCTTCTGGTTACACACCTGCCAGGGAAGATGTGACAGCAACAGAAGGAAGAGGTCCCTGTCAGTGCCAGCTTCGCCCCCACTAGCACCACTGGGGGTCAGGCCACTCTGGCGGCCATGGAATGCTCATATAGTACCCTAAGTCTTGGATTTCCATTCACAGTGATAATGTGACAATTGAAGTAATCAGTCAATACCTTTAGGATCTCAATATGAACCAAAATTGTGACACTGACGTTTCTGGAAGAGGTAGGCTTGGGCAAGGCGGGTGGGCGGCAGTTGTGTTTACTGAAAATGGCCATGACGCTGCCTCTCGCACTTGTGTTCTTCAGCAGTGCAACCCTGTCATTCCCCTGAGCAGAAGTGGAGTCTCTCTCTCTATCCCCGGGAACCTGGGCTGGCCTGTGGCTCTCCTGTGACTGATAGGATGGGGTGGAATCGATACTGATGACTCCCGAGGCCAGGGCAGAACAAGCCTGATGCTGAGGTCTGGTTCCCTCGGAACATTCACTTCAGGAACCACGCCTGCTCAGAACCACGCCTCTGTGCTCCGAGAAGCCCAAGGCATAGGAGGAAGCCAGGCAGCGGGCTGATACACAGGCTTGACTGAACCTGGCTTCCTGGACCAGGAGTTAAGAGCAAAAAAACCCCCAGAAGATGTCAGCCATGGCCACTCACAGCTTCCTGGCTGAGGCTTCATCCTCTCCAAACCCCTGACCTGCAGAATCCCTGGGCATGGGGAAATGGTTATTTGATGCCATCAAAGGTGGGACAGCTATTATGCAGCATAGATAACGATGTTAAACCCAGTATCACCAGCACTGCTGGGTGATGGAGGTCTGGGAATGGGGACGCTTGGTGAGGCAAGGCCCTTCAGATTCTGGTTAAGAAAGCGAGCTCTAGAGCTGCCTGGGTTCAAATCCAGTCTCCACCACTTATCAGCTCTGTGACAGTAGGAGAGTAGCTTAACCTCTCTGTGCCTCACAGGTCTTCCTCTGTGTAGTGGAGGTGGTAACAGTGCCAGCCTGGGCAGGCTGTTTGAGGACTGAGTGTCATTAACGCCTGAAGAGCACCAGGGTCATGGGAAGTGTTCATTCAGTGTCGCTTCTGATCAGCACAGGCCTAGGCTTAAGTTTGATGGCTGGAAGACTCTGTGCAGGTCTGGAGGGTGCTTAGACTTGGTAGGCAATTGTATTTCTTTGTCTCACTAACTAAACTGGGAGAAGAGCGTTATCTGTCTGTCTCTCATCATCTGTGCATTGAGAAGGTGGGGCATAAAGAAAAATGCTGTATTTTGACTGGAAGGAGTTGCAGCATTCCTGAAAAAAGCCTGCTGGTGGAACTGAGGCTGACATCAGGCCCGAGAAGCAGGAGGGGAGGGTGCTGGAGAGTGAGAGAGCTGGGCCTGGGCAAGCAGGTTGGTGTTGCTTTAGTGGGGTGCATGCATGCATGTGTGTGTGTGTGTGTGTGTGTGTGTGTGTGTGTGTGTGTGTGTAGAGAGAGGTAGCCCCCAGAAAGGGTGGGAAATGCTCACTCAAAACTCAGATGTCAGCCAGATTTAGACAATGAAGGGCCCAGTAGGCCACATTCAAGCAAGGCTGTGGCAGGGATCATGATCTGTATTAGCCCATTTTCACACTGCCGTCAAGAAATACCCAATACTGGGTAATTTATAAAGAAAAAGAGTTTAATGGACTCACAATTCCACATGGTAGGGGAGGTCTTCCAGTCATGGTGGAAGGTGAAGGAGGAGCAAAGGCACATCTTACATGGCGGCAGGCAAGAGAATGTGTGCAGAGGAACTGCCCTTCATAAAACCGTCAGGTCTCCTGAGACTTATTCACTATTGTGAGAAGAGCAGGGGAAAGACCCGCCCCCATGATTCAATGACCTCTCACTGGGATTATGGGAGTGACAATTCAAGATTTGGGTAGGGACACAGAGCCAAACCGTGTCATGATCCAAGCCCACGTTAGCCAGGCCAGCAGGCAGCAGGGTGGGAGACATGGGAAGGGCACAAAAGGAAACAGAGTCAAGTTTTCTTCCAGGGGTTCTGCCCTTGCCAGGGGTGGGGGTAGGGGGGACCCTCTTGCACCACCTCCCACTCACCTGCAGGGCTGTGCTGGTGCATCAAGAGGGAGGTTGAATCGAATTCTCCCCGTGTGAGTATACATGGATGTGTGATTTCACTCCTGGCTTAACATTTCCCTTGCCCTCCCACCCTCAGATTCACTTTTTCTAGTGACCAAATAATGGCAATTCTCACATCACCAGGTTTCCTTCAGTATCTGCTGACGGCGACTGGCGACTGCCTTAGGCACCAAGCACATGTTATCCAGCCACCTGAAACGACCATGCCCTGGGGGGCTGCTTAATAGTTTTAAAGACCTTGAAAATACTTTGATGAAAATGCTTCTTATGATAAGCACCTATTGTGCTGCAGATCTGCTGTGTGCCATCTGCCTTTATTAAAGACAGGGATGTGAGGGTTTTCCTACAAAGAATCCCAGTCACCACTGTTCTCCAGCTTGGCCAAAAAAAGATATTTATATCTCTTCCATCACTGTTGGTATCCAAATGGTGTAAGCATCCTTGCGTCGTCATTGGCACATAGCGGGTACTTAATAAGCCTTTTGGGCATCGCTTCTCGGCCTTTTGGCTAAGATCAAGTGTAAACCTTTTGGGCTGAGAGTGAATGAATCACTAGATGGAGGGCACTGGTGGTTAGGGAGAGCTCATTAAAACCTTTCTAATTGAGATGTCCCAGCCTGCAGCGGCTGTGATGGTGAATACCAACCATACAAGGCATATATACACCTGCTTAGTACCCCGCGTCTACAAGCGGGAGGGAAGAGAGCCAAGGGAGCAAGCGACAAGCAATGACTGCTGCCCCTCCCCAGTCCCGCCTGCCCGCCCCGGCATCTGTCACCCGGCCCTCCTCACCATCTGTGCCAGGGGCTGACCATTGCCAAGCCTCCCCACGTGGTTTTTCCAGGGGACCATACCATCACTGACCTCACTGTCATTGGCCCCATTTGCCAGCAGCTCTGGATGCCAGATGGGCTGGGCATGGAGCCTCATTGCCAATGGTTAAGCAGTTTACCTCACTTCCTACCTCTGCACCTTTGAGGACCCAGCCTGCCCAGGAGGACACTCACTTCTTTTTGTTTTCCTTTGGGAATTCTATGAGGCTGCTTCAGGCACCAATTCATCATCTACATTTTTCTCCCCTGGGCATGTGGGCCTGAGTGCATGGTTCGCCTTCTGTGGGCCTCCCCATGCAGCCCAGGAGAACACGGCCGGCCCTGGATTCTTCTTGACCTCCAGAATGCAAAGGTCCCAGAAAGGAGTCACCTTGAGAGTCAAGATGCAAACCTCTGTGTCCCTAACGCTTGAACTGCTTTCAAATTTCGTGGCAAATTGTTTTATACATATTTCCGTGAACAAATAAACAAAATAAAACAAACTTCATTCTCAGAAGATTGATTTGAATTCTAGAAACAGCCAAGTCACTCACAGCCGAGGCAGGGGCACAAGGCGGGTAAGCAAATTTGGATAAGGTATTTTTAGGTGAAAAACAAGGAATGACTTTAAAGCAATCCAGTTGATTTTCATTAGGGACTCTTGCCTGAATTTGGTGGGTATAACACAGATGTCCTGGGCAAAAGGAGTTGTATTGTTCTAGAAGTATTATTTCCCAAGATAGCCCATGGAGACATTGATTCAGATGGGAAAATCTAGGAACTTTTTTTTTTTTTTGAGTTGGAGTCTTGCTCTGTCTCCCAGGCTGGAATGCAGTGGTGCGGTCTCGGCTCACTGCAACCTCTGCCTCCCAGGTTCAAGCAATTCTCCTACCTCAGCCTCCTGGGTAGCTGGGATTACATGTGTGCACCACCACCAGGCCTGGCTAATTTTTGTATTTTTAGTAGAGACAAGGTTTCACCATGTTGGTCAGGCTGGTCTCAAACTCCTGACCTTGTGATCCACTTGCCTCAGCCTCCCAAAGTGCTTGGATTACAGGCGTGAGCCACAGCACCAGGCCAGAACTTTTTTTTCTCTGCCACCTTGAGAAAGAAATTCTCCGTTCTTTTTTTTTCTTTCAACCAATCATATTCTTTTATACAAATATACAAGGACTGTATAGCAGCACGATCAAGGTAATGTCCCCAAAAGACATTAGACCATCCTGTAAAGATATCCTTGCTTTAGAAAGGAATCAATTTATTGGTGTGTGCTGACCATTTCCCACTTTCTTTTCTGTCTTCACGCAAGTAGCAGAGGCCCCTGAGCGGCAGAGGTACAGGTATAGGATTGGCCCTTGTTCTTAGCTGGCAAAGGTAATAGGCTAGGATGCATTCACTACCTCCTCCTGAACAATGGCATCCACGTCATTCTGAGTTTCTATGGCAGACCCGTGGTCAGTCCATCCAACAGCTACTCCTCTGCCTTATCAAGAGAACCTTCATTCAACCCTGCAAAACTCATCCTCCTTGCTGCCAGGGGCTCAGTGAATGGAAGCAGAAGTCAGCTGACTTCTGCAAAATCTTTATCTTTCCCGATAAAGGACACAGACATGGCCACAGTTTCCTCTTCTCCCACTTCTTACTGTCTTGAAGATAGACATGATGTCTGGAGCTATAGCAGCCCTTTTGAAACCAAGAGGAAACTGAGCCACCCTGAGATGACAAGCCAACCTGACAAAGACAAGAAAAAGCCTGAGTGCCGGATGGCATCGTCCAGCAATGGAACCATGGCCAGCCACTTGTGACTGCTGGGTTTCTCAGCATATGGGACACACGAGACCCTCTGCTCCGGTGGTTGGACTCCCTGCATCTAGCAGCAGACACGGATCAACCTCACACACAGGCTGTTCCTTTGTTCAACATGGTAAGTGCTATGTGGCAGCCTACTTGGATACCAAATGCACTTCAAACTTCAGCCCAGTCTATTCATTTAGAGAAAGGGTGGGAAGAACCACGGACTTAAAGACTGATAATTCTCATCTTGAGAGAATTCTGGAATCGATAGCTCTAACATGTTTAGTTTCTGACTTAAAATGCACTAAGGCAGCGGGGCACTGTGGCTCATGCCTGTAATCCCAGCACTTTGGGAGGCCAAGGAGGGTGGGTCACCTGAGGTCATGGGTTCAAGACCAGTCTGGCCAACATGGTGAAATCCCGTCTCTACTAAAAATACAAAAATTAGCTGGGCATGGTGGTGCGTGCCTGTAATCCCAGCTGCTTGGGAGGCTGAGGCAGAAGAATCGCTTGAACCTGGGAGGCAGAGGTTGCAGTGAGCCAAGATCGTGCCACTGCACTCCAGCGTGGGCAACAAAAGCAAAACTCTGTTTCAGAGAAAAACAAAATTGGGGTCTGGGCACAGTGGCTCATGCCTATAATCCCAGCACTTTGGGAGGCCGAGGTAGGCAGATCACCTGAGGTCAAGAATTTGTGACCAGCCTGGCCAACATGGTGAAACCCTGTCTCTAATAAAAATACAAACATTAGCTGGGCCTGGTGTCACAAATTTATAATCCCAGCTGCTTGGGAGGCCGAGGCAGGAGAATCGCTTGAACCCAGGAGGTGGAGGTTGCAGTGAGCTGAGATGGCACCACTGCACTCCAGCCTGGGCAACATAAGGAGACTCCATCTCAAAAAAAAAAAAAAATTGGGTGGGGCATGGTGGCTCATGGCTGTAATCGCAGCACTTTGGGAGGCCAAGGCGGGAAGATCACTTGAGGTCAGGAGTTCGAGACCAGCCTGGCCAACATGGTGAAGCCCCATGTCTACTAAAATACAATAAATTAGCTGGGTGTGGTGGTGGGCATCTGTAACCCTAGCTACTTAGGAGGCTGAGGTGGGAGAATCTTTTGAACCTGGGAGATGGAGGTTGCAGTGAGCCAAGATTGTGCCACTGCACTCCAATGCGGGCAACAGAGTGAGACTCTGACTCAAGAACATAGAAATATAATACACACACGTATATGAAAGAAAATTTTGAATTGACAAATGACTCATGCTGAGGAGGCCCTAATTTTCTCATTGGCAGCAGAAGAAGGGATTGGGTGCTTGTTTAGATTTTCTGTTCTGGGAGGGGGCAAAAGGAATCTGGTTTTTAGCCTGTGCCTGTGGTGCCTGAGAGACTCCACCTACATCACCTCATTTAACTCCCACACCCACTTTGACAAGGAAATTTTATTCTCTCTCTTATATTTTTTGAACTCAAGTCTCAGAGAGGTTGAGTAATTTGTCCAAAGTCACACAGCTGGTTGAGCAGATTTGACTCCCCAACATTGATCTCTCCCATAGCACCAACCCCGCCTTGCACATAATGAGACTGAGTCATAATTTGTTTACTTTTTTTTTTTTAGACAGGATCTCCCTCTGTCACCCAGGCTGGATTACAGCGGTGTTAACACGGCTCACTGCAGTCCTGACTTCCTGGGCTGCAGCCATACTCGCACCTTAGCCTCCTGCGTAGCTGGAACCACAGGCATGCACCATCATGCCCCGCTAATTTAAAACATTTTTTGTGTGTGTGGTAGAGATGATATCTTACTTTGTTGTCCAGGCTGGTCTCGAACTCCTGGGCTCAAACAACCGTCTTGCCTTGGCCCTCCAGAAGTCCTGGGATTGCAGGCGTCAGCCACCGCACCCTCCATCTTCTGCATGGAAAGCTGTCACGAAGAAGCCACGAGTGACCGGTGATGTTCTATTTGCTCAGTCACAGTGTTAGATGCACGGGGTTTTCTTTTTCTTTTGGTGGAGACAGGAGAGTGGGAGCCAAAATTTGTCACGGTCAAGGCTACCACCTTCCTGTCCTCACCAAAAGAAAAAGAAACTTACGCATCTAAGGTTGTGACTGAACAAACGGAACACTAACTTAAGGAAATTTCTCCGCCGGCGCGTTCACTGAAGGAAAGTGCTGTGTTGCTCTCTGCACTGTTTAGAGAGAATGTGAGTTAGGAACTGTTGGAAGAGACATTAATAGATGTGAAATTTTTGTCATGATGAAACTAATGCTGTGTTAATAAGAAACAGATGAAGGGTCCATCTGTTTAATTCCTTTCTCTTCTTGAGAGGATAGAGCAGAATTATGGTTCAGCAGCCCTGAGGACAGTTACATGATAGCCTTTCTCATGTCAAACGTGTGGAAAGATAGTGTGAGGTTGAAGTTTCAGGTGTTGTAAATAAATATCCTGTGACCTGAACGACTTTTTAATTAGCTTTATTTCTACCAAGAAAAAAAAATCCAGAATGCTGTACTGCGACCAAGTGAATGAATGAACGCAGGGTGTCCATGGGAGGCTGGAGAGTGACGACAGGGTTGAGCACGTCCAGACCGGCCTCTTCTCGTGCCACCGTCTCACACGGCACCCTGAGGAAGCCGAGGGAGTGGGAGAGAGGACCGGATTGCCCCGGGCTATGGGCTGAATAGTGTAGGCCCCAAAATTCATCTGCTGAAGTCCTAAGCCCCAGTACCTCAGTATGTGACTTTATTTGGAAATAAGATTGTTGCAGATGTAATTTGTTGAGACGACATCATGCTGGAATAAGGTGGACCCCATATTCCAATATGATTGGGTTTTTAAAATTTTGGATTTAATTTAACTTAAAGTTCTGGGTTTCATGCGTGGAAGTGCAGGTTTGTTACACATGTAAACGTGTGCCATGGTAGTTTGTTGCACAGATCAACCCATCACCTAGGTATTAAGCCCAGCCTGCATTAGCTATTTATCCTGATGCTCTCCCTCCCCCTGCCCCCACTACGGGCCCCAGTGTGGGTGGTTCTCCTCCCTGTGTCCATATGTTCCCATTGTTCAGCTCCTACTTATAAGTGAGAACCTGCAGTGTTTGGTTTTCTGTTTCTGCCTTAGTTTGCTGAGGATAATGGCTTCCAGCTCCATCTGTGTCCCTGCAAAGGACATGACCTCATTCCTTTTTATGGCTGCATAGTATTCCTTGGTGTATATGTACCACATTTTCTTTATCCAATCTATTATTGATGGGCATTTGGGTTGGTTCCAGGCCTTTGCTATTGTGAATAATGCTGCAATGAACATATGTGTGCATGTATCTTTATAACAGAATGATTTCTATTCCTTTGGATATGTACCCAGTTATGAGATTTCTGGGTCAAATGGTATTTCTGGTTCTAGGTCTTTGACGACCACACTGTCTTCCACAATGGTTGAACTAATTTATATTCCCACCAACCATGTAAAAGCGTTCCTATTTCTCTACAACCTCACCAGCATCTGCTGTTTCCTGACTTTTTAATAGTCACCATTCTAACTGGTATGAGATGGTATCTCATTGTGGTTTTGATTTGCATTTCTCTAATGACCAGTGATGATGAGCTTTTTCATGTTTGTTGGCCGCATGTATGTCTTCTTTTGAGAAGTGTCTGTTCATCGCCTTCACCCACTTTTTAATGGGATTGTTTTTCTCTTGTAAATTTGTTGAAGTTCCTTGTAGATTGTGGATATTAGACCTTTGCCAGAAGGATAGATTGCAAAAGTTTTCTACTCTGATTCTGTAGGTTGTCTGTTTACTTGGATGATAGCTGCTGTTGCTGAGCAGAAGCTCTTTGGTTTAATTAGATTCCACTTGTCAAATTTTGCTTTTGTTGCAATCGCCTTTTCCCTGCATGTGACAGACCCATATGGAGGAAGAATGCCATGTGAAGGCAGAGGCAGAGATCAGGATGACGTGTATACAAGCCAAGGAACGCCACAGATCTGCAGCAAAGCCCGGGAGTGTGGAGAGAGTCCGGGAACAGATTCTTCCACACAGCCTCAGAAGGAACCAAGCCTGTCCACACTTGATCTTGGACTCCCAGTTTGCTGAACTGAGACAATGCATTCCTGTCATGGGAGCCCCCAGTGCCCGGTGCTGGGTTGCAGCAGCCATAGCCAGCCAATGCACCCCACAAGGAAGCTGAGCTTGACAACTAAGAGGTTGCAGAGTTTTCCCAGGTAGAGACCTGTTTGCTCATGTCTCTTCATGTTTTTCCTTTTATGGAATGGAGTCCTTAGTACATGTCAGGCGACTTACTGAACCTTTAGAAAACTGCTCACACTTTCCCTGACTTCCAAGAGTCCTCACTTTTGGGGACAGAATGTACCCCATAACTTGGTTCGTCCTTAAGACTGTCTCCATGTTGAATGCTGGGTGATTTTAGGAGCATTTGTATATGTATGCCTGTATGTTGTGTGTGTGTGTGTGTGTGTGCATGCATGGGTATAGATGTGTGAATGTGTATGTATGAGTATGAGAGTGTTGGGTGTGAATCAGCAAGTGCGTGTGCATTTGTATGCATATAAGTGTGTGGGTGTGTAGGAATGTGAGCATGTGTGAGTGTGAGTGAGCTCTCACAGGAAATCTGTTAGGGGCTTTGGCCCCTCGTCACGCTGGAAGTAGAGGCTGGAGAAAGAGAAACTCATCGCAAGGTCTGTTGGCTGCACGTAGACAGGGTGGGTTCTTGCCGTACCTGAGGAAGGCTTGGGTCTGCGAGGGGGCACCTCACCCTCAGGAGAATCTGAGTGTGTCCTGGGCCCCCCACAGCCTGATCCTCAGGATCGGCTGCCAGGAGGCCCAGCTCGATGCCCTGCTCACCAGGGAAGCCCTTGGGACTGGATCCACAGGGCCAACACTGAGGAAGGGAGGAAAGGTAAGTCGAAATATTTTTGCAAGGAGAAAACACTGCATACAACCCTATTGTTTTACATCTGGAGCTAATTTAACAAGACACTGTATGTCCACATAACAGAAAATTATGCAATCGTTGAAAGTGAAATTTGAGGAAGTTTTAGTGCCCAGGAAGCTGCTTGTGATGGATAGAAAATATTAGAGTTCAAAAAGGCGGCAACAGTGTCATTGGACTCAGGTGCCCTGCAAACTTCCTGGGTTTGAATTTGGACCTGCTGCAGGCTGGGTGTGTATGCTAGGGCTTTACCAGTGCTGGTTTCTTCATCGGTTAAACAGGAACCGCAAGACTGCAAACCCCACAGGCTGATGGGTGGCACTTAGGGGGCTTTTGATGCAAAAAGCCCTGATGTGTTGCACCCGCTGACTTCCATGGTAAATACTCCCATAATGACCAGTATCACACTTCCAATGACTTACCAACCGATTCACGGAATTTCTGAAAACTTAAGTCACCATCACAAGCCAGCTGGGGCTGACTCCTGCAAGTACAGAATAGCTAGGGGTTTTGGGAATTAAATAAATACATGCTTTGAGCAATGCATAACACAAAAGACAAATAGGAGTTCTCATGGCTGCTGCATCCTATTTGGACACACATTACCAGACAAATAAGTGAAATAAAAAGAGCAATGTGTGTGCAAACCATGGTGTGTGGTGGACTGAGGGAAGTGATTACAATTCTGTCCATCTGAGGTCCAAAGGGTAACTTAAAATAGGTATATGGCTGGCTGGGTGCAGTGGCTCACACCGGTAATCCCAGCACTTTGGGAAGTTGAGGGGGGTGGATCACCTGAGGTCAGGAGTTCAAGACCAGCCTGGCCAACATGGTGAAACCTCGAGTCTACTAAAAATACAAAAATTAGCTGGGTGTGGTGACCCATGCCTGTAATCCCAGCTACTCTCGAGGCTGAGGCAGGAGAATTGATTGAACCCAGGAGGTGGAGGTTGCAGTGAGCTGACATCTCACCACTGCACTCCAGCCTGGGCAGCAGAGTGAGACTTGGTCTCAAATAAATAAATAAAAATAAGAATGTATATGGCTAAAACGAGGTTTGCTAAAATTCTGGGAGTGGTAGGATCATGGACCACATGTGTAAGTTGGCAATTTGTCCTAGTTTTGCACAAGGAGCACATGTGATATAATCACTTAATGTCATTTAAAGGACGGAGGAGTTCTGAAGGTGGGGGCTCTAACTCTTGGGGTAGGGCCAAGGGAATGAAGTCCCCTGAGGGTTGGGGGAAGGTGCGGTCATCACAGAGAGGCAGGGAGGACTGCCCGGGTGGAGGGAGGCTGCTGAGGGGCCTGTTCCTGTCACCACCCATTAGGTGGCTCAGTTTCATGACACCTTCACTCCTTCCGATCTAAATGGAGGCCTTTTCTTGGCACAACCCGCCTCTTGGATGCAGTGAGAGGGAATCAGCGGGCTTTCCGTCGGTGCCTGCGGGTGGTCCTAATACTGGGTGTGCTGGGTTGAATAACGTCCCTTCAAAACTCAGGTCCATTCATATCTCAGCATGTGGCCTTATTTCGAAATAGGGTCTTTGCAGATGGGGTTAGTTAAATTAGACCATTCTGGAGCAAGGGTCCTCACCCTTATGGCTGACGTCCTTATGAGAAGGGGCACTTGAAGACAGACACAGGGCAGAAGGCCGTGTGGCGGTGGCGGCAGAGACGGAGCAGTGCGACCACAGCCGGGAGCGCCGAGGCTGGCCTGGCAGCCAGCAGTGGGCAGAGCGGCGGGAAGAGGTCCCCTCAGAGCCTCCGTTAGGAGCCAGTGTTGCCGACACCTGGATTTTGGATTTTTGGCCTCCAGAACGGTGAGAAAATACATTTCTGTTTTTAAGCCACCCAATTCGTAATGTTTGGTTATGGGGGGCCCCAGGACGTGAACACCCTGGGCCTAAGCCAGGGAGCCTCCTAGGGTCCCCTCCCCCCAACCCTTTACCTTCGGGCTCCTCCCTGCCCTCCCCATCTCGGGGTCCCCCTCGAATCCACCTCCACTAGATACCACCCCCAGTCCCCTCGGTCCTCTCCCCCTAGCTCCCGCCCTTAGTCCCCTCCCCGCCACCCCTTCCCCCAGCACTCGGTCCCCTCCTCGCCCCGCCCCCGTCCCTCCCGGGTCCCCTCCCGCCTCCGCCCGCGTCCCCGCCCCTCTGGCTGACGCAGGGCTGAGTCCTCACCCGGCAGCTTAGGGCCCCTCAGAACTAGAGCGGAAGGAGATTAAGGGTTGCTAATTTGGAAGCAGGGACTGATGTTCTATAAAAAGCAGGGAGGCTTTGGGATCTGTTTGGTTTTTAAACTAAGCCATTTTAGAAACTCGTCCTACACACAAAATGGTGAGGTCCGGGGGAGTTGTCTCCGCCTCGCCCTTTCACCCCACCCCTGGGAGCGGTCTCTTCCCCTCCCCACCTGCCTCCCCGGACCCTCCGAGAGGGCCCTGCAGCAGCGAGAGGAGCGTCCCGTCCGGGAGGAAGAGCTGGGAGGAGAGGACCCTCCCACCGTTCTGGGCGGGGAGGGCCCAAGGGCCTTTGGCAGCGCTAGGGCCGAGGTGGAGGGGGCGTGGAGGTGGATGAGTGGCCCCCAACCAGAGCCCGAGTGCCCACTGCGGCCGTGCCAGCAGCCTGTGCATTTCAGAAAAGCGTCGTAGCCCGTGAGGTTGTGACGCCTGTGGTCCCAGTGCTTTGGGCGGCCGAGGTGGGAGGATCACCCGAGGCAGGAGTTCGAGGCTGCAGTGAGCTGAGATCGCATCACTTCACTCCAGCCTGGGGGACAGAGCGAGATCCTGTCCAAAAAGAAAAGAGAGAGAGAGGAAAAAAAGAAAAACTTTCTAGAAGAACCCCGGGGAATCAGTCTCTCCTGTTGGAATCATAGAGGCCTGGGGGCAGGGGTGTTTTGGGTGGGGCCTTCCAGAGATGCTGTGGAAGTCACCACAGTACCTGCCAGGGACACACACAGTCCTCTGCGCCTCTTGAAGCCAGGGTTAGCGAGGCCTGGGCGCGGGGCCAGCACCGCTTTCCCTGCTGCAAAGGAGGCAGCTCAGAGCTGAAAAAGCCAGAATGCTGAAGACGGCTGGGAAATGTCATTTTACTCATTTTCCCATCTTTCCCAGCAAGGAGCCAGGGAGCAAGCTCAGTGGCTGTGGAAAGCAGCTGTGTGGACCCACACGTGCGCCCCGGCACATATGCGCAGGCACGTGCCCACACACACACCCTTAAGAGAAAGTTTCTGGTTGTCTCAGCTCCCTAGTGAGCAAGTTCTGTCGAATCCAGAAGCCTGGAGTGAACCCTCCAATTCCTATCTCCTGGTGGAAAATAAGTAAAGTGGTTTTTGGTTTTGTTTTTGTTTTTGAGATTCACCCGAAGTATTTTTTCTGCCCATCATAAGCCATTTCATTGATAAGCCAAACAGTCCTCCCTCGAAAGCTCGCTCCTGTGAAGAGGCCTTCATGTTCTCAGAGAGGAATTCCAGCACGTTTGTTTGGGGACCTAACATCTGCTGCAGAGCTATCGAAAGGGAAGATGAAAGCCGGCAGGGCAGGAGGCACCCCAGGCAGAGTGGCAACAGCAGAGCCGCAGGGTTGCCCGCAGCTCCTGCCATTCGTATTACTGTGTGCCACACATAATTAAGTACAGGGAACCCCGAGCAAGGGGACCCTGGTGTGGTGGGAGGGGCAGCCTGGATACAGCCCTGTCCCATCCTCCCGAGACTTGAGGCTGCTCCTGGCCTCTCAGGACACAGGCCTGGGTGGGAGGGCAGGAGGTAACAGAACCAGGGATGTCCCAGCCCAGGCATGGCACAGGGAGATGTTTGAGGGGCATCCTCGTCCCTTGACGACCCTTCTCAGGAAACAAAGAGTGTCAGGCTGTCTAGTGGCAAATCCAGCCCTAATCCAGCCCTAATCCTGCCCTAGTGGGTGGGGTGGAAGGGTATTGGGGACAGGGCAAGATATTTGGCTCTCAGAAAAGGTGCCACCTATGACAATCCACCCCCAAAATGTCCCTTTGTTTGTTTGTTTTGAGACAGGATCTTGCTCCATCACCCAGGCTGGAGTATAGTGGTGCAATCATAACTCACTGCAGCCTCAAGCTTTTGGGCTTAAGCAATTCTCCCACTTCAGCCTCCCAAGTAGCTGGGACTACAGGCATGCACCACCATTCCCAGCTAATTTTTTACTTTTTGTAGACACAAGGTCTCCCTATGTTGCTCAGGCTAGTGTCAAACTCATGGGCTCAAGCGATCATTCTGCCTTAGCTTCCCAAAGTGCCGGGTGTCAGGCATGAGCCACCTCACCCAGCCCTAATGTCTTTTTTAAATTATTATTGAGACGGAGTCCCACTCTGTGGTTGGAGTGCAGTGTAGCCATCTCAGCTCACTGTAACTTCCGCCTCCTGGGTTGAAGCCATTTTCCTGCCTCAGTCTCCAGCGTAGCTGGGATTACAGTCTCCTGCCACCACGCCTGGCTAATTTTTTGTATTTTTAGTAGAGATAGAGCTTCACCATGTTGGCCAGGCTGGTTTCAAACTCCTGATCTGAAGTGATCTGCCCACCTCAGCTTCCCAAAGTGGTGGGATTACAGGCATGAGCTACTGTGCCCAGCCTAAAATGTCTTTTTTTAAAGTCGATTTATTGAAGTGTAATTTTATTTATTTATTTATTTATTTAGTATAATATAATTGATAGTATTATATAATTCTATGTAGAATTATATAAAATAAAATAAAAAAGAAAAGAAAATTCTATAATTTTAGTTATTTATTTATTTATGTAGTATCATATAATTCTATTATATAATTTGGAACAATAATTACATAGTACAATTTATAGGTTATATATAGTATTATTTATTTTATAAAATGAGATAGTATAATCTATGTGGTGTAATATAATGTATATTATGTAATTTACATGATATACTAGTCTATGATTTTTCAATAATTTATACAATCATGTGATCACTGTTATACTCAAGATAGAGAACGGATCCATCACCTCCAAAAATCCCTTCCAAATGATGTTCCTTTGGAGCGTCCCCCCGCACCCCAGTCCCTTACAGCCACAGGTCTGTTCTCTGCCATGTCCTTGGCCTGGCTCCTTTGACCGACAAGGCCATGGAAATTGGCCCCTGTCACTGCGGTACTGGGTCCCTGGAGCTGGAGGGTGTGGCCTTTTCAGTGATCCTGCCTCTCCTGTGTTTTGGTTTTTTTTTTTTTTAGGTTTAAATATGTTATTGGTTCTCAAATCAGACTCTATTATAATTTGACTTTCCAGACTTTAATGGAAGCAAATCCAGCCGTAACATTTGAAAATATACTTCTTAGCTTATCCCATTTTCAACTGGGAGAATTGCCATGTTTGACGATCTGTCATACCTAGGTGACGATCTTAAATAATTTTGCATTCATTTCAACTTCCCAAAATGTGTTTCATAGAACCTCCCAGGGACTGGTATTGTTAACATAAAAAACAAAACCCACAGAGGAAGTCCATTTCCAAATTTAGGTAAGATTGCACTCAGCAAAATTCTCAAAGCATCTCCTGCCTTCTCCTCCTCTACCTGACAACCATTCTTGTCACCCATCAGGCTCCCCTGCCTTCCGGAAGAGCCCGTCAGCCCCGCACGTGACACCTGCATGTCCTGAGGGGCTGTGGTCGCTCTCCCACTTCTGCTCACTGAAGAGCTCGTGCGTTATGCTACACTGGAACCCAAAAGCCTGCACGCCCCTCCGCTGTGGCTTCTCTCCTTTCTTTTTTAAAGCAAGTGCTTATGTAATCCTCGCTTACTCTGTGACAGTCCTGATAAGTCTTTCCCACATTAACTCATGAAGTCCTGGTGAGGCCCTCGGAGGTGGGCGTTGCTCTGGGCCCCACTATGCGGACAGCTCCCCAGGGGGTCCGACAGAAGGACATTGGCATTTGTTATCTGCTGCGGCTCTTGGACAACTGTCCCTGCAGGAAAGTTCTCTCTTCAGGCTAATGAAAGTCCCTCCTTGGCTCTTCCATGCCCCACGAGGCATCCCAGGCCACCATCCCTGCCACCCTCAAAGGCTCTGGGGAGAGGAGCTGGTTGCAGAGGGAATCCAGGTCCATGACTTTAAGGAGGGCACAGCCCCGACTGTCCCAGGGGAGCCCGTACAGTGCCAGGGGTCCTGAAGCCGGTGGGCAGAGAGGGGGCGCTGGAGTCGGTCGGGAGGAAGTCACCCCTTCTCCAGCTCTGTGATGCTGCCTCATGGTGAGGATGCCCACATCCTGGGCACCTTGTTTGTCTCTCTCTGCCCATCACACAAACGTGGAGGGGGAACCCACGGTGAGACGAGGTGCTGTGACTCAGGAGTGCCATGGTGTGGACCATGTCCACCCCGAGTCCTGGCCTTTCCCTTTACTGTCCATCATCCAGTGACCCGAGGGATGCTTCCGGGAGGTAGAAGAGTTTTGAGGCAAAAGCCCAGACTCTAGATGTCCGGATGGTGGCCATGAGAATGAAGGAGCGAACTGGACTTGGTGACCAGCTGCGGGGTCCCGCGCAGGAAAGCACTGGAGGGATGCTGAAGGGGACCCTCTCGGGGCCTTGTTGTGTTGGAGAGAGAGTGCATGTAGGAGAGAGAGTGTGGGAGAGACTGGATGTGAGTGTGTCAGAGTGTGTGCATGCATGAGCATGAGAGAGACCGAGGGTGTGCCTGAGTGTGAGGGTGTGAGAGTGTGGGAGTCAGTATGCGTGTGTGAACACACAGTGGGCATGAACCCACACTTCTGAATGAATTGTGTGTGTTCTTGGGGGGCTCTGGGTGCCTTGGGCAGGGGTCAGGATCTCTGGCTGTCCCCACCTCCACCCGGAAGAACCAGCCTTCTTCCTGACACTTTCTGGGCTTCTAAGCCTGGGCTTGGCATGCTCTCTGCAGCCTGTGAGCCTGGGCTTGGTGTCCTCGATGCAGCCTTCGAACCTGGGCTTGGCGTGGTCTCTGCAGGCAGCCATCGGCGGTGGTGGTGGTAGGGGGGGCAGCATGGAGAGAGAGTGGTAGGTGGGCGCCCTGACTCCATGCCACGCCTGCTATGAAATACTGATTCTAAGCTGGGAATAAATTCCTTGCTAGAAGAACATGCTGTGCAAGGTGGAAAAGGAACAAATAGAACCTCCCCACGCCTCCCACATGCGTGGGGCTCTGGCAGGGAAAGGGATGACTGATCGCTGCGGCAGAAGCGCAGATGCCAGGAGCAGCCCGACCCACACCTCCACGGCATAGCAGGCTAATTAACGTTCTTCTTCATGATGTCTTCTGTTGTGCTACTTCCTAAGAGTCACTGTAAACACTCGCTGTAGGATGACTCCGTTCCCCCTCCCCCTGTAACACACCCAAACATGTACAATAAGTCATTTGAAAATTAGGCTGATAACATCCAGACTGAAGTAGGACATCTGTGAAAGTCAGCTTAGGCTGGTTTTATAGACGTGTATTCTTGTGAAACAGGTCCAACTGTATTGACCCTTTCTGCAGGGAGAATCTAGTGGAGACACAGCTGGAGTTGAGGTGTTTGCAGGCGAGGCTGCCTCATGCTCCGGTCCACCAGCTGGAGTCCCAGCCCCACTTCCCCGGGTGTCATCTTGACAATCTGTGCCCTTGCTACGATGCGATACACGTGGAGCTTTGCCTCTGTGATCTTCTCCCCGGTCAAACCCACAGCCCTCATCTCATCATGAGAAAAAATCAGGCAAATTCTGATAGAGGAGTGTCCTCCAATACCCCTGATCAGTCCTCTTGAAAACCATCAAGATCATCCCAAACCAAGAAAGTCAGAAACTGTCACAGCCAAGAGGGATCTAAAGACACATGATGACTAGATGTCATGTGGGACCCTGGATGGGATTCTGGAACAGACAATGGATATTGCATAAAAACTAAGGAAATCTGAATAATCTAGGGACTTCTGTTAATAATTATACATCAATATTGGTTCATTAATTATAACAAAACTACTCTACTAATGTTGAAAGCTTGCTGGGCACGTTGGGTTGACCTGGAAGCCCAGCTGCTGGGAACGCCCACAGCCCTACCTCGAAGCCCGCTCCCTGGCCCTGCTGGCCCCTTCTTGGCTTCAGCTGGGTTGGTCAAGAGTGGACGGGCTCCCAGCCCCAGATGAAACTCACGCGGCTGCCTGTGGAACACGCAGACACCGAGAGTGCTGAAAAGCAAGGGAAGGACTGGGCTGATCGGCTTCCTGGCTTTCAGAATTCATCAGGTTGGAACAAAAGTTAAAGCTGCAACATGGTCAGCAGGTCTATCAGAGGCCGTGAGCGATCCCAAGCTCCTCAGAGTTGTGTGAGTGGGAGGATTCAATGAGTTAGAGAAAGCACTAAGCCAGCGCAGTGGAGGACCAGAGAGAACATTGCTGTCTTGGTCAGCTGGGCTGCTATGGCAAAATACCACACACTGGGTGGCTTACACTACAGGAGTTTATTTCTGAAGTCCAGGATTGAGGGTCCAGCTGATTCGGTTCCTGATGAGAGCTGTCTTCCTGGCTTGGAGGTGACGGCGTTCTTGCCCTGTCCTCATAAGGTGGAGAAAGAGAGAGTGCTCTAGAGTCTCTTCTTAAGAGGGCACTCGTTTTGTTGTGGGGGCCCCAGACTCATGGCTTCATCTAAAGCTAATAACCTCCCAGAAACCCCACCTCCTAATACATCACATTGCGGGTTAGAGCTTCAACACAGGAATTGGTGGGGAGGCAAACATTCAGTCTGAATGTTTGTCTGAAACACACCAGCAGATGGGGAAGACCTGACCTACGGCACCCACCGCTCTAGTTCATTCCACTGTGCTTTGTACCCACGGATTCCCAGTTCCAGTGCTGCCAAGGCCTGTCCCAACCACGTGTCAGGGTCTTGGGCCTCCTAATTTATTACCCCTGTGACAGTAAACTCCACCCTCTAACTTTCAAGTCTTGGGGAAGTCTGTGTTCCTTGGGGAAAAGAGAAAAAATCCAGGCTGCGGGTGGTGGCTCACACCTATAATCCTAGAACTTTGGGAGGCTGGGGTGGATGGATCACTTGAGGTCAGGAGTTCAAGACCAGCCTGGCCAGTGTGGTGAAACCCCATCTCTACTAAAAAAATTTAAAAATTAAGAATTGGCTGGGCGTGGTGGCGAGCTTCTAAAATCCCAGCTACTGGAGAGATTGAGGCAGGTGAATCACTTGAACCCAGGAGGCGGAGGTTGCAGTGAGCTGAGATTGTGCCACTGCACTCCGGCCTGGGCAGCAGAGTGAGAAAAAGAAAAGAAAAGATCCTAGTTAAGTAAGTCAGCCTTCTGCCAAGTAGGTTTTTATTTTCTTTTTCTTTTTTCCTTCTTTAAATAATAGAGATGGGGTTTTTCTATGTTGCCCAGGCTAGTCTCAAAGACCTGGCCTCAAGTGATCATGCCACCTCTGCCTCCCAAAGTGCTAAAATTATAGATGTGAGCCACCACACCTGGCCCCAAGTAGGTGTTTAAAACACAGACAGTACAGGGTCCAGATGAGAGCCCTCGGCCTGGCCACTGCTCTGGTTGGAGTATTTAGCCAGCTATGCCCCTCTCTGCCCCGGTGTCCCTCACCCTCACTCATCTACCAGCAGCCTGCGAATGATTTTCATTAATATTAGATGACATCCAGTTCTTTTCAAAGTTTTTAGAGATTTGTTAAAGGCCTACTGTGTGCACAGTACCATGTGGGGTCCCTTGGAGGACACATGATTGATGGAGACAATGCCAGCCTTCCGTCAGGAGAAGCACAGAAAGAATTATCAAGAAGCCAGCAGGGAGGAGAGCCGACAGGAGGTCCCGGAAGGCCCTGTTAGTGATTAAGGCAATTATCTTTTACATTTCTCCAACTGGAAACTCTGGAAATAGACAAAGTGAACCCCTGCAGTGCATAGTGACTGCCCTCCAAAGAGCACGGCATTGGCAAGGGGAGGGCAAAGAGCAGCATTGCCATGGAAAGACCTGACCATCACTGACCGTCACATGGTCAAGGTCAAGCGTCAGTTGTCTTGACCACGTGTGCCCTTGCCACGATGTGATACATGTGGAGCTGTGCCTCTGTGATCTTCTCCCGAGTAAAACCCACAGCCCTCATCTCATCGTGAGAAAAAAATCAGGCAAATTCTGATAGAGGAGCATCTTACAATATCCCTGACAGCCCTTCTGAGAACCGTCAATATCATCCAAAACCAGGAAAGTCAGAAACTCTCACACTGCATAGGGTCTAAAGGCACATGATGACTAGATGTCGTGTAGGACCCTGGATGGGATTCTGGAACAGAAAATGAATATTACATAAAAACTAAGGAAATCTGAATAATCTAGGGATTTTCATTAATAATAACACATCAATATATTCATAAAAACTAAGGAAATCTGAATAATCTAGGTACTTTCATTAATAATAACACATCAATATTGGTTAATTAATTGTAACAAAATTACTAATGTTAGATATTAATAATAGGGGTATGGCATATGGCAACTCTGAACTATATGCTCAATATATCTGTAAATCTAAAGCTATTTTTTAATAGCATCTCTTTTTTTAAAACCCTGCAGCCATGAGCTTTGGGATAGATAGCCTGTGAACCAGAATCTCCAACTCTCCAGGAAATTCAGTGAGCTATTCAGCATATTTTAAACTCTTTCTTGCTTAAACTAGCTGCAGTGAGAGTTCTGTTGTCTGCAACAAAGAATCTAGACTAATATAAGCATATAGTTATTTACATGCAATGTTTAAAAAAGAGAGAGCTGCAGGAGATTTGGTGTCATTTTCCATTTTGAGGTGCAATCATTTAAAAAAGGCAGGATAATGTGTGTAAGGTACCTGGGGATAGAGTCAGGACTAATGAGATAATATCTGCAAAATGCTTTGAGCTCCCTGGAGCGGCTGAGAGACAAGGAACATGCATTATCATCGTTAGAAAAAAACAAGCTTTGAAAACTTTGGCAGGAAGGAGTATATAAGTGGAAATCAGTTCAATTACTCACAGCTTTCAAAATAGACAAGTTCTATAAAAGTTAAAGTAATTTTTTTTGGTAAATCAAATTCCTCTTCATTTTCTCTGTCAAACATTACTGTTCTATGATCTTTCAATTATTTTTGGTTGGACTCCCTTTGACAATGTATCCGAGCAGCTTTCGTTTCTCTGCTTCCAGATTCTCTGGCAGAATATTCTCCAACTTCAAATCTATCTCCATTTTGAGAAAATACACAAAGCATATGTTTTCTTTTAATGTTACTTGAAATTTCAAAACAACATGGTGACCAAAACTAAACCAATACAATGGTAGGAATAGAAGAAAATATATTTTTATCTCTAAATTTTTTTATTTTATTTATTTATATACCTGTTTATTTATTTTTTGAGACAGTCTTGCTCTGTTGCCCAGGCTGGAGGGCAGTGGCACGAACACGGCCTCAGCCTCCCAAGTAGCTGGGACCACAGGTGTGCACTACCATAATCGACTAATGTTTTATTTATTTTTGTTTTTCATAGAGGTGGGGTCTCCCTAGGTTATCTAGGCTGGTCTCAAACTCCTGGGCTCAAGCGATTCTCCTGCCCCCAAGCGATTCTCCTGCCCCCAAGCGATTCTCCTGCCCCCAAGCGATTCTCCTGCCCCAGCCTCCCAAAGTGCTGGAATTTACAGGCATGAAGCCACTGCACTCGGCCATCTTTAAAGATACATTTAAAATATTTGTCAGTTTATATGTGAGTAAGCTTTTGCTTTTGCATCTCCTGAAGAGGAGGGAGAACAGAGCTCATCATGACCCTTTCAACATCTAGCCTAACATGCTGTTTTGTTTTCAAAGTCCATAAGAAGGAAAAATCAAATATAGATGGGTAAAAATAGAAAAACGGTAAGAATGCTTTCTCTCTTGTTTTAAGGAGGGCAATTCTCCTAAGCGTCTGGATCATTAAGACTCAGTCATGATAAACAGGGTTATCAGCTCTGATTCTACTTGGGCTACCTTTGACCCAAGCTGTTTATGTTTTCTTCTAGAACCTTAGAGAAGATCACAAGAATTAGCTACCACATTCTAGAACATTTCCTACGAAGTCCCCTAAAACTGTCATGCTAGATAAATGACCTATTTCCTAAGATATGATTGAAGACAATTTAACCATGTTGCAAACGTGTAATAAGAACTGCAAGTTTCAAAACTGGGCTAGAGGCATCCTCACTGTTCTCTGGGCAGTTTAGCTTGTTAGTGTTTACAATTTGCAGCACTTACCTCCTGGTACCAAATTCAGATTTAGCAAAGATTCTTTATGTGGTAAGTAGTTAGAAACCCAACTTAAACTGACATAGACGATAAAGGAGATTCATTGGTTCCTATTATAGAAGTCCAGAGGTGGGCAGATTTCCGGGCAGGTTGATGCAATGACTCAGTTATGTAATCTAGGAAGCCCGTCTGTCCTTTTTCTATTCCTTTAGTAGAGACAGTTTTATCTAGAGTCCTGTTTCCTTTATGGACTTGTAAAAGTCAAAGCCAAGCTGAGCTCAGTGGCTCACGCCTGTAATCCCAGCACTTTGGGAGGCTGAGGTGGGTGGATCACCTGAGGTCAGGAGTTCAAGACCAACTTGGACAACATGACAAAACCCCATCTCTACTAAAAATACGAAAATTAGCTGGGCATGGGTGCACACCTATAATACCAGCTACTTAGGAGGCTGAAGCAGGAGAATTACTTGAACCCAGAAGATGGAGATTGCAGTGAGCTGCAGAAACTGCACTACTGCACTCCAGCCTGGTTGACAGAATGAGACTTAGTCTCGAAAAAAAAAAAAACAAAAACAGAAAAAAGAAATTCTTCTTGGTGGTGTTTCCTGGTACAGATAGAATATTAGGAGGAAAGAGAATTTCTTGATAAGCTCTGAAATAGGATTTTTCAGCCATGACATCTAAAAAATAGTCCCCAATTCAGCTTAAGCATGCACTAGGTAAACGTTTAGTTTTCCAGGAAATTCTTTTAAGAACATTGTGTTTGAAAGTTTTATGTTGAAACAAATAGACAATTTTAGTAATGATTCCTGACATCTGTGAATTGATTTGAGCCCTAAATGTTTTAATAAGGGGAAGTTTATATTCAAACTTTAGAACATAGTTGTCTAATATGATAAGCTTTGCTGGAAGACCTTTTAAGGAGCTTCATTTCTCTAGTAACGCAAACACAGGGTACTCACCTCAACCCACAGGTAAAAATGCTTATTTCCCTTTGACAATCAACCAACTCCAGTGCACAGTGGAGCAGCACTTTCTGATTGGCATTCAGATCTTCATCCAGAGCAAAGCACATCATCTAGGGGTTGACACACAGCTTTTCATTTCACTGATCGTCTTTAGTTGGAGTTTCCTTATCAATTCCTGGGCAGAGTTTTGCAAGGTACCGCTGGTGGTGCATGGCACAGCACACACCAGAAATGAGTGCTTTCCTTTGATTTTCACTCAGCATCTACAAACCCAAGCATATCTGGAGCACTACCATGGCAAAACCCCATTAAGACTTTTTTTTTTTTTTTTTTTGCTATTTGACAAACTTACCTAGAAGAATTTTCATACAGTGTTAAAAATATAAGGGGCTTGGTGCAGTGGGTCATGCCTATAATCCTAGCACTTTGGGAGGCTGAGGCAGGCGGATTGTCTGAGCTCACGGATTTGAGATCAGTCTGGGCAACACAGTGAAACCCCGGGTCTACTAAAATACAAAAAAAAAAAAACCTAGCCGGGAATGGTGGTGGGTGCCTGTAGTCCCTGCTACTCGGGAGGTTGAGGCATGAGAATTGTTTGAACCCGGGAGGTGGAGGTTGCAGGGAGCTGAGATCGAGCCACTGCACTCCAGTCTGGGCGACAGAGAGAGACTCTGTCCGTCTGTCTCTCTCTCTTTTTCTCTCTCAATATATATATATATACACGCATATATAAATATATATAAAAATATATATTTATTTTCTTTCTCTATTTATATATTATATATATTAATATATTAAAATATATCATATGTATATTAATATATATTATATATTAAAATATATAATATATTAAAATATATTATATATATTTATACAAATATAAAATATATATAATAAATATAATATATAAAACATATATTTTATATTTATATAAATAAAATATA